>JAOWBP010052791.1:0-12298 GCA_028571105.1 Tragopan temminckii
TTCTTAAGTTTAAGATAATATCTACCCTCAAACTCTGCCCCTCATCAAAACCTTTACTTGTTCTACCAAAATGATGTCGTGGGCCAGATTCAGTGGTGTTCAGCACCACCTGTCCCAAGATGAGTTCTGGCACTACCTTACATGGATCTTAATCTCTACAAGCTGCAATGGGAAAGGAGAGATACCTTCCAAGTGGAAATCTTTTCACATGGAAAAACAAAAAAACCCAACCTGATATAGGTATAGGCAACCATGCAGGACTTTTACTGAGAAATATTAAGGAGTAAAATCATAAAACTCATCTCAGACTCAGCTGAAAGACTGGTTACACCAGCTCAAGTCACCATGATCAAATTTACATCATAGTGACAGCTGAGCATGGATTCCGGCAGTGTGATAGCTAACAGACATTACACTTTTTAAAACAGAGCTACTCTTTTCTGATCCTCTATAACCACGATATGTTCAAGAGATTAGTGAAGTAAAAGGCTTGAGCAGAGACCCAAACAAACAGCACAGATATAGCTTCTATTAACTGGCTTATATTATAATAACTTATATTCCAAGCACTACCACATATCATTTTCCAGAATAAAATACTACAGATGCGCTGTTACTTAATTCTAATCAAAACATCCATTTGAAGACAACACACAGACAGGAAAGTTTGGTTTTCAAGGGTTCTTTCAACAAGGAAACTAGCCAGGACACGCTACACAAGTACTGACCAAGTACGCGTCCACTCTTATTTTACTGAGAAGATCAGGAAATCATTTTAATGCAACACCTATATGATATAGAGTTTGAGCTCCTCGCCCTTGGATCTCGATATAAACATTCTATTATCCTGAACTTGGATGAGGCCTTGTAAATCACAAATATCAGAGCAGAAAGCCTTGAGAGAAGTGTATACAAAAGTATTAGTAGCTATGCTCCCAGTAAGCTAAAAGAAAAACAGAGGACAGAATTATTTCAGGGGATACAGAGGAGCATTTGCACTGACATCCCTCCAAGCAAGGGAAGATCTTCGCAGGTCTACATCATACTAAGAACAAGCACACATTTGACACATAACTACTGACAAAATGAAAACAGTTTCTGCATAGGTACCACTCCGAATATCTTTACAAGCCAAGCTTTCATCTAGCAGCATCAGTTACTCTAAGATTACCATACCCTGATCACTCATCCACGATATAGCAGAGGCATCAAGAAGAGAAATCACTCTGTACATTTCTGTAGTCGCACCAGCAGGTACTGGATTATTAAGGATCTAGAAAAAGTGAAAAAACTCAAAATCAACCAAGTTAATCAACCTCCAATAAAGTCTGCCACCTCCTATCACAGAAACACAGGATGTCCACTGCTCATTGTAGCTAGGTGGAACAAACTGTCAGTTTATATACAAGTGGCAGACTTGCAGGTTAAGGCAACATTACTAACAGGAGATTGTCATCAACCTGCACAGCTGGAAAAAAACTACAGCTGAATTTCTGAAATGCAATAAAAGTATTAAAAGAGCACTATTTTGTTAAACTACTTGTTGCACTGAAGAAAGTTTTCAGACTGAAATTTTCAGCAATTCCCATAATTCTGATGAAAAAAACCTGAAACACTCATTTGCCTTTGATTAGGAAAGGTCTTCATGAAAAGCTGATAAATCGCCAAGTCATCAGATTGTTCTGCTACCGTGCAATCAAGAGGGGCTCGCAGGCCTATTAGTAAAGCACTGCACATCCACACACAAACATTAAGCTTTTTGGGTGGCAGAAAGATTTGGGCAGATGCCCAGAAACCGGAGAGGCTTACACAATGCAATCTAGGCCTAAACTGCAAACAAGGTCCACATCCAGACACATGAATTCCAGATAACTGTCCTTGCCTGACAAGGGCTGTTATCAGTTTACACCACTTAAAAGGAGGAATTAGTCCCACTGAAGCAAACACCGGTTCCCAAGAGGCGCTCCTTTCTGAGCATTTACCTCCTTCACCGCCTTCTGAAAGGACTTCTTTTCATTCCACTTCTGAGCCTTCTCTGCATAGAACATCCTCTCCTCCTCCGCCAGCAGCTTGAAGCAAAGCCAATTGTCAACGGGTTTTTACCGCTCCCTTCAGCAATCCCACAAATCAACGGAACGCTTCGACGCTTCCGAAGGGAGGCTGTCAATATTTCGCGAACGCTGATAGCTATTACCGCCCAACCAAGCGCTAGTTTTTCGGTAGCTCCCTCCCTCGCGAAGCCATCCGGCATTAAGGCAGGACAGCTCAGGAGCCCACGCTCCCGCAGCGCCTTCCGACGGCACACGGGCGCTTTTATCCCACCGATTTCTTCTCCTGAGCCCGCTCCCCCAGCCAGGGCTGCCTCCCCCTCCTACCCTACCCCCCCTCTCCGAGGCGAAACATCATTCACCCCGAGCCCTCTCCCTTGAAGGACGGCCCTTCCCCTCACCGCCCACTCCTGGGTGAGGTGAGGAAAGCCGTCGACCACTCGGGTCACGGGCAGGCCGCGCTGCCGCAGCACGGGCAGCCGGTCACGCACGAAGAAGTAGTAGGCGCTGCGGGAGCGCTGAGAGCGCGACATGGCGGACGCTCGCCTCGCCTCGTCCTCCACAGCCACGCCGCGACGGCGCTGCTGTGGTCGGCCCGGGGAGCTGTGGGTCGGGAGGGGCGGAGAGCTGGCCGAGCAGCGCGTGTTCCTGCTTGCCTTTTAACGTGTGGGCGGTGCCGTCTGCTGGAGGTCGGTGACGGCCGCAGACGTGCCGGCGTGCTGCGTGCGGGGCACCTGAGGCCGTCGGCTGTTGCGGAGCGTGGCAGGTGGCTTTTCTTTTCGTTCTTCCTTTGGATTGTTTGTGACTGTGAGCATTGAACGGCAGGTTCAATAGGTCTTCCGGCATCTGCCAAGCCGGAAACCAAACAAAAATACTGTCTCCTATTGCCGGTGACTGCGTGTGGTCCTCATCTGGACACAGTGCTGTGTTCCCAAATGACTTCCAGTGAGTGTACTTCGAGAAGGAGGTGTGCGCTGCCAAGGGGAGCACGGGACAGCAGTGAGGGGCAGGGCCCCGAGGGCTCCGAAAGGCAGTAATGGCCTCAGCACTCCCCTAGGACTCAGTGCGTGTTGTGCCCCTGAGCTGGAGCTCCATTTAAGCTTGGGCCTGGGCACCAAACAAAGAGCCGCCTCACACAAGAGGTCTGAGCTTGGGTTTGAGATCCGTAGCAGAAGAGTGGAGGAGCTGAGACGGCGTGCATTTGCTTGGAAAGGCAAACTTGCTTGTTAAAAGTACTTTGGGAGCTCATGTGTAAAGACCACATAAGGGATCCCGGGGATGGAACCCCTCCCCTAGGAGGACAGGCTGAGAGAGCTGGGGCTGATCAGCCCCAAGAGAAGGCTCCGGGGAGGCCTGAGAGCAGCCTTTCAGTATCTAAAGGGAGAGCTGTAAGAAGGAAGGGGACAGACTGTTTAATAGGGTCTGTGGTGATAGGACAAGGGGAAATGGTTTCAAACAAAAAGATTAGACTGGATATAAGAAAGAAGTTTATTACGATAAGGATGTTGAGGCACTGTAACAGGTTGTCCAGAGAGGTGGTGGATGTCTCATCCCTGGAGACATCCAAGGTCAGACTGGATGGGGTCCTGAGCACCTGATGGAGCTGTAGGTGTCCCTGTTCATTGCAGGGGAGTTGGACAAGATTTCTTTTAAGAATCAAACCATTCTATGATACTGTGTTTTACAAAACTGAGGCATCCGTATAGAATCTTGTTGTTGTTTATTTTTTCTATTTAATCTATCTCATTGAGTACCTGGTAGTTCTTTCACTGAAGGTTTGCATGCTAAGCCACAGTTCAAATAAGATAAAAGCTGGAAACAATCAAATACACATCATCGTGGTGAGCAGCATGAGTTGCTTCCTCCCTTAAGCTTTCTGTTGATCTCTCTCAAAAACAAAGTGATTCTCACTGGCCATAATACATTAAAAAAATCACCGGAAATTAACAGGGCAACAACCACAACTGGCTATAGAAGAAAATTTAATCAGTTAACAGAAGGTATTTTGAAATATCATTGCCTGCAATACTAGACTGTAAGTTTGATCTGAAGCAGGGTAACTGAAATGGCCGTGTCAGCATAAGATCTGATTAAATTCTGGCCAGGTTTTTCTTCTTCTAGATGTGTGATATCTACCACATTCCTCACTCTTCCCTTTGTCTACGGGGACCATCTTGATGGGGAATCATCTTCAGGATGCGGTAGCAATTCCTGCAGAGCCTGCCTGGTGTAGCAGAACAAGAGTCAGCTCACTGCTTCTCATGCAGCCACCTTAACTGAAGGTGCCCCAGCCATCTCAATAAACATGTAGCCCTGGCTTGGAAGATTCTTTCTAATCCTCTACCGCAGAGTACACTTGAATTTACTGTAAACCTAGACATAAGGATCAAAAATACTGCTAAAGACTTTGATGCATTTCCAAATCATTGGACAGCTTTGCCTTTTCCCCTCAGTCTAGCTTCCTTCATCTTCTGTCTAGGTAACTGAGTCTGTTTAGCTCCAGAGGAGGTAACCACTGCCTAGGCTTAAATCTTTAATTGAGCTAATTGTGTTTGTCACTGCTGGAATTGCTGGCAGATAAAGACAGATCAGATTGCTTTTGCATCTCACTGGTGGCTGGTTTCTCTGACGGTTAAAAAAAGCTGATGCAGTTTAGCTTTCTGGAAGCTCTTCTGTCTTGCGCAAATCCAGTGAAACAGTTTATGTTATGCTGTTTGTTAACCGCTTAATAGATTTGCTGTTAAAATTACAGGAAGAACCAATTGCATTGCTAAAAACATAGAAAATGTTGACGTGAATTCAATGAGAATAACTTTTTAAAGTCACTATTGCTCTTGTGCAAAATCATTTGTATCATTTATATCAGTCTAGTTCCTGATATATTAATACCAAATCTCTCAAGAGAGACTGCAAGAAATAACTTGTATCTTTTAAATAGGAACTTCTGCAGAGTCTATGTTTTTATCCCCAAAGGTGAATATTATTGTTGTATTACTGTGTGAGTTGTTGCTAAGAGTGAATCTGTGCACATTTGCTTCAGTTTTCTTCACACTGTGTTCTTTTCTCTTGTACAGTTTTGTGACCCACCCTTTAACAGCCCATCCCTTTAAAAAAATCAGATAACGTGCGCATCAACTGTTTGAAAAAGGCAAGGTTGCAGTAATAGCTCTCCTAGGGCTAGAGGTGTGGTTGGAAAACAAAATTCATAAGCAATGAGGAGAGAAAGGATTTTTCTACACAAGATTAAGGAAGAGGAAAAAAAGAGGGAAGAGATCATCTTTGGAGCATGATGTCATCAGTGTTCTTGGCCTTGGCCCTGGGAAAATCCCCCTGTGATTTAAACGGAAACTCATGTTTTAACTATGCAATTGTCTGCTGTTCAACTTAGTTGGCAAAAGAGACCTTTAGACCATTTATGCTAATTTGTAAATAACTTTTGTAGCATTGGAGCCATTCCAGGGAATAAAAGCAAGGGTTGTGCCAATGTTTAAATATTACTTTTTCACTAAAGTACTTAATTCAGTTAAATTACTCAATATGCCAAGACCTGACTTTTACATCTCTGGCCTTGGAAACCCAGCTCCAGAACTGGGGACCTGTGCTTTCCCATCAGTGTATGTAGTTCATTACATGTCTCAAAATATGGTCGATGTAGATTGAAAAACTGTCTGGAACTTTGCTGCCACTAATGCTTCTTCATTCATTCAGGATTTATGGCAGTGACCTTCCTTCCAAGATACATCTTACAGTAGTTCCTCAGAAAGAACAAACAAATTTATTCTAAAAAAACATGGCATCAATTCCATTTACTCCACATGGTGATCCGCTGCTCTGGGTCTAGAGCACTTTCCTCCAAAGTGAAATGTTTGGTGTCTATATTAGGGGAATATAATAGACAAGATCCAGTAGCCTGCTTCTCCTGGGGTCTTGCTATCAGAAGTGTACCACCACCACCCAGCTCCAGCATACCACCTCCTTATCCCTCTGTTTTCCCACACTTGTTCCTTCCCACATCACCTAGCTTCTTCCCTTTCTCTCTTTCTCTGCCTTTGATTCTTCCCCTAAACATCCCACAGCAAGTCCTGTGCAATTCTGAAATGCTCTTGGTCCGCATATTCCTAGTATGCAACCTCCCTCAGTCCAAAAGTTGATATATTGATTTGATAAGATTTCACGCCTGAACCCTGGGACTGGGGCTGCTTTGGAACAGCATTGGGAAGGGTTCAGACAAGTAGTCCCTTCCCCTCAGTTCTTAACTGGAGCTCCCACCTGCTGTTGTGTCCCTGTGCTCCACAGGACTTGTGCAGGGAGACTTCAATGGGCTGATGGCTTTTGCGATGGGCTGGGGAGGAGTCAGGGCAGAGTATTACTTGGCTATCCCCATTACATTATCTCTCTGTACTCCTTTGTGGGTGTGCAGATGAGCTTTTACCACATAATTGCACAGTTTGTCTTTCTCAACCTATTATGGAGATTTTAGGTTTATGTTATTTTCTCTGACGAGTGATACAGAATGGGAACTTTGGTTTTCTAGTCCCATAATTGCTATTGTTTCATATGTAATGCTTGTGCATTTCAGGAATCATAACCTGCAGGCTTCCCCTTCCCCTGACAGTGACTTAGAGTAAGCTATAGAAGTCAGCTTTCTCTTGGTCTTACTCCTGACCTAATGAGTCCTGGATTTCTTTCTGAACAGTGTCACAACTGCAAGAGAAGCCGTTCATCTCAGCTGTGTGATTGGGGATGTGACTTTGAATATCTCAGAGTCAGGAGGCCTTTTTACAGAAGGTAAGATGTGTTGCCCTGCCTTGTTCCCCTGCCTGCCTTTGCAGGGTTTCGCACAGTGTTGGGCTTTTTGTGAATGTCCTAGATAAGGCCTCATGGTGATATTGGCATCTTTTTTCCCAGTTTCTGAGGGAACTCAAGTGGATGCTGCTATGCTTCTATCTTCTCTTCAGAAATACTAGCATTTGAGCTGGGAATTGTTCTGCATCAGGTCATATGGCTGTGGGATTCACAGGACTTGCCAGTCATGTGCTGTATCCCTTCTAACCAGGTTGTCCCAGAAGCACTCAACCTGTAACTGTCAGCCAGCTGTCCATGAGGGGTGCAGCTGTATCCCTTCTATGCCATATATTGCAAATATCTTGCATATCATGGCTCCAGTGAAACCACCACCTTGTTCCAGTATCCTAAACAAATACTGGAAATCCTTAATATCTGATAAGAGAACGAGAAAGCTTTCAGGTGGACAGCAGGAACCTGACTGGGGCAAACCACATGAATGTAAGCCTTACTTTTGGTGCTTTTTTACACCTATGTGCTCAAGGCAGTCTGAGTGTACAGAGAAGCAGAAATGCAGCTGCGTTGACTTTGACATTACATGTGTGCTTTTGGTCTCCAGTTGCTGTTGAATGAGGGGTTTAGAACTGTAGTTCTACAGTTAGGTACCAAAAATTTTCCAAAACCTTGTTTTGGATTTGGCCTTACATAGAGCGATTTGGGTGATTACAGACCTGTCAGATCAGCAGGGATCCCAGGCAAAGGAATAGAATCACTGACACAGGGGTTGCTTCAATAATGAATTAAAGAAAACTAATGTAATTAATGGCAATCAAATGGATTTGAAGAAAATATTTTTTGCCACATTAGTTTCTAATTGCATCGAAGAGATATTAAGTGTGGTTACTAAAGGTAATGTGTTGAGATGCATTTGAGTCGTCTAACTCGACCACATAATGCTAAATCAAGGAAACAGAATGATTGAGAGACAATCTGGTCCTCAGTAAATGAGCTAAAACATTAGCTTAGGACGTCTCAAAATGTAATTTTAAATGAGGAATTGCTATTGCACATTTTCAGCAAGATGGCTCCATTTCTTGGCTGCATACTGCTGAATGTTTATTAATAACTTTGAAGGTAACATGCAGTTGCCACAGATACTTGCAAATGATACAAAGACGGGGGGATAGTTAATAATGCGGGCGACAGAGCAGAATATCCATCAAACTGGGTCTGTCCATGTGATGTGATGCCATGTTAAAAGGACTAACAGCGCAATTACTGGAAGGATAAACAAAGAAATATCAGGCAGTAGTGATGTTGATGTAGTATTTCTGCTTTCTTACTTTTCGCCTCTGTACCTATGATGCTCTCTCCCCATTTGGCATTAGCTTCAGAATATAGAAAAATACCAAATCTGTTCAGCTTTCAAAGAGAACATTAAATGGTGCTTTGATCACAGTCATTGCCTCTATCAGAAGTCCCTTAAGAAGACCCTTCCATCTGGAATGGCACTACTAGAAGCTGAAGTTAGATGAAATTAGGGACAGGATGAGGTCCCTCAGAACCAAAAGTAGTTTGTGGTTCCTTTTCTAACAGACAACACTGTAGTTCAAACAGGATGTAGAGTGGCAAAGTGATATGGCCTGTTTTATTAAGAAAGCTGAATTAGACAGTCACAAAAGTCCATTTTGTGAATTCCAGCTCCTGAAGGCATTTGTGCTGTCACAGTTTCTTTATAACCAACAATCATAGACAATTTGTTATCTTCTTGGCTCTCTGTAACTGTGCAAGGAGAGTGTGTCTTATTCCTATTCTGTGTATTTTTTAGTTTAGTGACACACAAAAGATGATGAGCTGGGAGGATTCGCTTATGATCATGTACCTGTAGACTAACCTCACAAAATGTGCAGATTGTGTTTTACTTATGTGAAAATTTCAGGTTCCCTTTGAAAGTGCAGCAAAGGTACACTGTGTCTAAGAAAGAACTGGGGGCAGCATGGGAAACCTATATGGAGTGAATATTAGAGAAAGAGGCTTGTTTTCTTTTCTATAATGCTGAATTTATATTATAGAAATCAAGGCTCATTAGAATAAGAAAATAAAGTTTCCCCATTAAGTATTCTGAATGTTAGTTGGTACAAATGGCATGGTTAAGAAGAAAAGCAGTTTATATATCACCCAATCCTGACGTTAATGGGAAGTAAAAGCTCCATATTATTGTGCAATCATATGTACCCAGGCAGTTGAGAAAACTAACAAACAAAATATACAGAGAGAGCGCATATATTTCAGTGATGTCTTGCTGTGAAGCTATCAACAATTAATAGGAGACTCCGGAGTAACAAAGAAAATGAGGAAGAGTTTTTGTTAGTAACTATTCCGAAGAAACTCAGTAAACGCTGTGATTTGATGATGTGTCACGTAGTACCTTCTGTAATGTGCTGGTCTCAGTACTAAATCAAGAGAACAGTGCCTAATGGCTGAATCTAGTACAACATCGCAGAAAGCTGTCGAAATCACTGTTTCTATGGAAATTTCTACCATGGGAGTCCAGGGGACTGAATGGATTTGGAAAAGTACTCATGAAGAAATGCACTTTCATGCAACATGTAGGGCTTTCTGGCATGTTGCTGAGACGGGTTGTTCTGAGCGAAGGGCTGGCATGTGTCCTTCCAGATGTTGGAAACATTAAAAAACTGACTGCTTATCAACAGAGGGAAATGGCCCCAAAAGACTGGTACTGGAAGATCAAAGGAGGGAGGGGAATTAAGTCGTTGGCAAGAAGACAGAAGAGCTCTGGGTAGCAGCAGCATGAGTAACAAGAAGAGAATTTGTTTCTGTATTGTTCAGCTGAATTGTTCATGGTCCCATTGTTTACAGAACTGCTGCAAGCAGTGTTGAGGTATCACTTATATCAGTGCTGTAGAGTGGTATTCTTCCAGTTCAGTCTCAGGCTACATTTTTCAGGACAGAAATGGGAGCTTGGTCATCCATTATCAAGGTTGGAGAGAGATAAAGATTGAAGCCGTTTGACTGAATGTTGTTTTTCAGAGCACACGTCCCTGCAGTGGGTTGAAGTGATCTGGCTAATAGGAATTCACCTGTTGTCTGAAGGTAAAATGAGCCTAACTGTGCAGCTTTCTGTCTCCAAGAACAGGCTAAAATGAAGGACAACAACCCTAAATTATCTATTAAGCCAGCTCAGAAGTTGTAATTTTCAGATCAAGGGTTTATGGAGATCTGGAACAGCTATTCAAGGCTCAGGCATCCATCATATGTGTGTATATACAAATGACAGCTCACGTTACACTAAAAAGAACTGTACACCATGTTTTAGTATATGAACGTTTCAAAGCAACTATAAATCCAAAGTTACGTGCAAAACAATGGTGCTTCCATGTATTGAAAATCTTTCCTTCCTTTGTTGTGAGTCAAAAGTTTAGCTAAAATGTTGTATATGCCAAATTTATTTGGAAAAGCTGGAGTAGATTAAAAAAAAAAAAAAAAAGCTAGGAGTAGCTAACAATAGTGACACATAAGAGATTGTGCTACTCCCAGCTTTTAACCTATGAGATAATTCCAGATCAACATTGTCTCAGGAAACTGGATCGGCCTCCTGCCCAACTAAGTCACAGAAGGGGAACGTGCAGGGATTTCACTTGAAACATTGAGGGTTGTTAGAAAAAATGCTTGAGGGAGGGAGAAATAGTAGCTTCATGTTCACTTATTAGGAGTCTTAGTTCAGCCAGTACAAGGCTTCATGAATTATATGGCATATATATTTAATCCTGACCAGGCGGGCCCTCAGATAATCTGAGTTATCGTGGCCTCCACATGAGTTTTCATGATTCTGTGTATTTCCTGAGTCTGAAGTTGCAGCTCTAGGAAAAGTTCCTACTTTGCCTTTCACCTGCAAGTATGGAGGAGACCAGCCCTAAGCACTGGGTCTGTGTGCTTTATTTAGCGTGGTAGGATCTTAGTTCTTCATTGTGGCCTTTAGCTAGCACTGCCAAACAATTAAACTTATACTGGGAGGCATTCAAGGCTGGGTTGGACAGGGCCCTGGGCAGCCTGATTTGGTGGGTGGCAGCCCTACCCATGGCAAGGGGTTGGGACTGGCTGGGCTGTGAGGTCCCTTCCAAACCAAACCCTTGTATGATATTTTGGATTCTATGATGTATCAGGTCAGAGAGACCTTCTGACTCCCAACAGATCAGGACACTAGTTGGAGATGGGTGTGTATTTCTTTATAAGCAACACTGAATAAAAACAAACTATGTGAAAAGTATTTTTACATAACATTGAGTTGCTGGGAATAAAGCACTTAAAAACAGGCTGTGCCTGGGGATCATCTCCTCACCCCATTCCAGTTCAACTACATCAACAGAAGGACTACAACTATTCAAAAAACAACCCAAATGTTTCAACAGATCTTTTATCACAGCAAATGTGCCATTTTGCTTTCTCGCTTGGAAATTAGGAATCTATTTTTATTTGCTGTTTGCTGAAAAAAGTGTATCTTGCCTGCAGTCAAGTTCAGACTGAGAGGTATGCAATTGAAAAACACCTGCTGGAAGTATCTTAGGGTCATATTGCGGGCACCACTTGCACCCTGCCTGTAGCAGTGGGCACACCCAGCACCGATCCCTCTGGGTCCAGCAGGGCACTAGAAAATCAGCATCGGTTGTGTTCTGTGACACACTGGAACAGGTTGCCCAAGGAGGTTGTGGATGCCCCATCCCTGGAGGCATTCAAGGCCAGGCTGGATGTGGCTCTGGGCAGCCTGGTCTGGTGGTTGGCAACCCTGCACACGGAAGAGGGGTTGAAACTCAATGATCATTGTGGTCCTTTTCAACCCAGGCCATTCTATGATTCTCTTTGGCACATTCCATTGGAATGCAGGCTGAAGGCTGCTCCCGTGTGGATCACCGACATCTGCAGAATCCAAACTTCGGTTCCAAATGCAAGCTGAGCCCCTGAAAGAAGTGCAGCGTGTATGCATCTGGGCCTGCATCGGTCAGGGCTGTTTTGTGGCACAGCAACATCCACCATTCAAACAATGATCGACAGCAGCACTTCTAGTTGGCAGCTCCCCCGGAAAACTTCCAGCCCCGTCCAACATCGCGTTGGCACCGACACGCAACGCCCCACGGCTCAGATGTCGGTCTCTAACAGCCAGAACACCTCCTCCTCGTGTAAAGTTGGATCTCTTCTTGATCTAAAATCTCAGCGATTGGTCACGGTGCAAGTGGAAGCCCAAGGGAAACGCTGCACCGCAACAGTCTGCTCTCGTTTCCCGAGGTACGCGCGGTTAATTTGGGGGCACGGATGATTGGAGCGGACATTTTTAGCAGCGAAGCCGCGGGCGCGGGGAGTTGCGGAGCAGCTCTGCAGGGAGCTCCTGGCAACCGAGCGGCGCTTCCCTCGGCCCCGGCCCCGCGGATCCGCGCCCCCCGCCCGCGCTG
>JAOWBP010052793.1:0-12291 GCA_028571105.1 Tragopan temminckii
GGTGGGTAGATCTCTTGGTGTTGTGGCTGTGTCTCTGGACCCATGACCTGCTGCTCCATACCTCCCAAAATGAATCCTGGACTAATTTCTCACTTTGCTGTATTTGGGGCTGTCGGTGGCCCCCGTTGCTGGCACCTGGCTCTCTGCTGTGCTCCGATCTGGTGGGACATCACTTCACCTGTGAAGTCACTGTGCGTGCTGGGATGTGGACCGTGATTTATGAAATGTCAGCCCTGTCCCTGCTTGGTGTGGTGGTTTTTCTATATTACATATATTACATCAGCCTGCACTTGCATTGGGCAGCTCAAACTAATGTACCACCCCTTCACTAATGCTGGGTTAGTAGAGTGGAGCATGGCCCCTTCTGAGGTCTCTCACCTCTCTCTGTGCTTTAGTCTCTGTCAGAGATCCTTGATTCTCTCCTGGGGCTGTTGGCCGAGCTGCTCCTACCGAGCTGTGTCTTTGCAGCCCCACCACCCTACAACTGCAGTCACTTCTTTCTCCTGAATGTCCCAGATGCTGTGAACCCAGTGATGCTGTTGGTTAGGGACAGCCTTGGTGCCAACAAGGCACCAAGGGCATGACAGTTCTTCTCCACTGCTGTTCTAGCTCCAGGAACTCAAGAAAGGTCAGGGTTGGAAAGGAGGCTGAAGTCCTCACCAAACACTGTTTCCATCATACACAGAAGCAGAGATTCTATCCATTGGGAGCAGCAGCTCCTCCTCACATCCCAGCTCCGCTCTTCTTTGTTAACCTGGGGGGTGTTCACAGAGTCATAGAATCATAGGGGCTGTGGAGGGGACCCCTGTGGGCATATCCTTCCTCCAGCTCTGTCACTCTTCTGCCTCAGTTTGAGAGAACTGTCATCACCTAATTATTTTCCTGCCTGGCTGCGGTGACTTCCTGGCTTCTGGGGCACGTGGAAGAGCTGGTGTCGGCAAGTTGCTCAGATGATCCGCCGGGGAAAGGCTCCTGGACACGTCCTTCCTGCAGCCTCTGTGTCTTATGGCACCATGCAGGACTTTCTGCACAGAATGTGCTTTAGTGGATCCCCAGCTTTCGGCACTCGGTGGTCCCCAGTGTCCAGCCATAGGAAGCAGGCTTTGGGAGGGACTGTTACTTTCCTCCTTTAAAACTTTCCAGCCTCTAGGAGCTGTCATGATTCAGAACAGAGCTGGGGCCACAGAGAATGTGACAACTGCATGGCTGCTCCCAACTGTGTTTTTCCAGCAAAGCACAATTACCTGCTGAGACCCCATTTGGGCTTGTTATGCCCAAAGCCTTCCCCACAGTGATAAAGGTGCTGGCAAACCTTGCACCTGAGGTGTCCCCAAGCTCCCCTCTTCCTCCTTTTGCAGAATCATAGTATCACCACGTTGGAAAAGACTTCCAAGTCCAACTGCACACTTAACACCAATATTACCCACTAAACCATGTTCCATAGTACCAAATTAGGATAATGCTGTTTATTTTTCATGTAAACAAGCAAATTCTCCTTTGCCTGTTCAAAAGAAAGGGAATGTTAGCCAGCTGCGGGACTTTCCAGCATCCCTCAGTTCATGATTGCACACCAGCCTTTTCCTTCCAAAGAAACCCCTAAAGAATAAACATCAAAGCATCTCCAGGGAGTTGTGCATTGTTTCACTGTGATAGGAGTGACTTGAAAACCTGAGGAAGAGGAAGCAGTGCCAGAAAAACAATCACAGATCCTGCTTCATTTTGCTTACTTCCTCAGGTTTGCTCCATCCAGAGCCCTGTGTGGGTGTCCCTGTGCCTGCAGTCCTCCCTTGCACATTTGGCTGAGAAAGCTGCAGCCCAGCTTGAGGCATGCCATGGGCTTGCAGCAAAGTCATGTCTACCAGTCCCCAAAATGCTTCCTTCTTGCTTGGGACACATCAGAGGTGGGGAACTGACTGAGAAGGGAAGGGAGGACTCACAAAGCCTGTGGAAGGATGGAAAGATGCTTTTGGGGATCAGTAGCATGGGGAACTCGTTGCAGCCCGTGGAGATGTTGAGTCGCTGGGTTGAACACAAGCCAGGAGGAACAGCACTGTTATATATATATATATATACCTATTTAGAAACACGTTATTTTTAGTCCAGCCTACCTTGTGCTCCTAGGGTTGCTGGGTTTTTCAAGATTACCTATTAGGATCCTTCACATATGGCCTGACAAAATGTTGCTTTAGGTGTTTTCAGCCCTTTGAGTGATTTTGCAGAGTTGTTAATGAAGAAAGGAGCAGTTTCCTCAGTGCTCTGGCCAACTGGAGTCCCCTGACAGCTGTTCAAATTTTATCCAGCATCTTCTCCTTCCAAGTGATTTCTGCACAGGGAGATGTGCACAGACACGTGAAATCATGGAACAGCTTGGGTTGGAAGGGACCAAGGTCGTCAAGCTCCATCCCCACATGCATGCTCACAGCAGGATGAGAACAGGCCGTGATGTGGTGCCCCAAGCTGTGGCTCTGTTTCCATATTGAAGGATGAGGAGGTGAAGTGGGTGCATCCTCATGTTGGTGGCCGCACGCTTAGGGCTCAGAGGTTCTTGCTCCAGGGCTCAGAGTGGGAGAGTGTCCTGCTCTGCATCTGCTGACCACCTCCAATCTGCTGTTAGGTTCTGGCTCTACAGGACACCAGAAAGGCAAACATCGAGCCCAAATCCCTGCACTGAAAGAGTGGCAGGTTCATCCATTAGGTCCAGATGACACAGAAGTTGATGGCATCTCTTGCCATGAGCTTCCTTTGGGGTGGGGCAGGTGGAAGGAGCATGGCACAGGAAACCCTGACGTGGGGAGGCTGCTCCTGCATTGCTCTGATCTTTGCTTGTGGCTGTGGGATGCAGACTGAGCAGCGGAGACCACTCTACAAGGGAGAGTTCACCTTCCCTTGCATTCCCCCATGGAGGGGGGATTTTTTATGTTCAAAAGCAAGACTCCAGTCGATCCACGCTTTCTCCTTAACGCTTTTCTGGCTCTCAGGCCAAGAAATGACTTTGTGCATAAAACACAGCATTGCCTTTCTTGTCACCACAAAATCACTCTCAGTGGGTTTTGAAGGGCTTTGCTCTCTGCTTCCGTAGAGGAGGATTTCACTTCCCTACCAGCTTTGTGGCTTTCCCACAGGCCAGACTCAACTTACAGAGAAGTGGCCTGAGTTTTTTTGTCCTTTCTTTCTAGGGATCATCTCTGTCTGCAGCCTGAGAGCTGCCACGTGACACGTAAATCCCCTAGCTCTAAGAAAACACACAGAGCTTTCACTAGAAATTCATCGGAAAAACAGCTAAAATGGGGAGGTGCTGGAGAGGATAAATTGCAGCAGCTCCCTGCTGAGATAACAGAGCTCCCTAGGAGAGGCACAGCAGCACTGCATTAAGGAAGAGCCCACGCACAGCTGCAATGCTCAGCACAAAGCCACTCCTGCTGCTCCTGCTGCTCCTCAGCATCTCCCAGCACAGCTCCACAGGTGAGGCTGCCAGAGCCCTGCTCGGGGCTGGGGATGTCCCGCTGGGGAGGATGGGGAAGCCCAGCAGGGACGGGGCAGCCCCGAGGGCTCCTGGTTGGGATGGGATACCCTGGGCTGGCTGGCTTCAGCATGGGGCTGGTGGGGCACCATCCTGCTGCAGGAGGAGCTCACCCAGCACTCCTTAAGGTGGCAGCTGCAGGATTTGGGGGACGTTGTGTGCATCAGCCTTCTTTTGGGATAGGTCTGAAAGACTGCTTTCCAAAGCCTGCGTTCTCAGTCTCTCTCTCTCTTCTCCAGCCCCATATGCACCTTCAGAATGCTGTTTCACACTTGCAAAAGCTGCTCTCCGGCCCGAAGTGTTGAAGAATTTCTATGAGACTCCCAGTGACTGTCTTCTGAAAGCAATTGTGTAAGTCCTGGCAATTTCCCTACCACCGTGCTGTCTCCCGGGACACTGTATGTGCCTTCCCTCCACTCCATCTGGTGACAGATCTGCATGGCCTCCATCTAAAGGATGGCTTGTGGCAGAGTGGCTGTCTGCAGCACAGAGAGGGGAGGACACGACTCTCTGCTCACTTCTATCGGGCAAGGCTATAAGGCCATGAGTCTAGAGGGGCTTCCAAAGGATCTGCACAGGATCTAGAGCCTGCTTGTGGGGCACCATGTGCCTGCTGTAGAGACAAAGAGAAAAGGGAAAAGGTGTGCAGAGAAGGGAGGAGAGGAGAAGAGCACAAAACAGTGCTGGTAGCTGTTTCCCACCAACCTTCGCCTTTCGTTTTGGCAGGTTTGAGACAAAGAACGGGACCAAGATCTGTGCAAAACCAAACGCACCTTGGGTGAAGAAAGCAATTAAGAATCTTCAGAAAAAGAAGGAAGCCCAAGCTGTGTGATGCAGAGCGGACACCCAAGTCGAGGATCACAGCTTCCTGATGGGAAGATTTACACTCAGCCTCCTGCGGAGGTCCCCGATGCTGACAGATGACAGTGACTCCCCAGAGCCCTGCAGGGCACCGCATCCCGAGGTGCTGCAGCCCTGCCAGCTCCCACCTGCAGAACGCAGTTCCAAAATAAAGGTTTATTTCACACACTAAAGAGGGATGGTGTCCTTTTCTCTCTCGGTCTACGCTCTTCTTCAGGAGTTTCGTCCACTGCCTCCTGAAGCCTTGTGGGTCTCGTGTGGGCTGGGCAGGGAGGGAGTACAGTGGACGGAGAGGCTCTGAGCACACCCATTGCATAATGCAGCCCTGGCTGCAACTACTCTGAATGTATACTTGCTGTATTACAGTCTCATCCTCATATGCCGTCCTGTTTCCTGGCATCACATCCCTAGCACATCGTTCTTTGCAGCAGCCTCAGTCCCTGGCTGCCACCCCAACTTCTGCAGAGCATTACAAAGCAGCGTCAGAGCCCAATCCACACTGCTGAAGCACCAGCAGCAGCATCCAGACCCAGCTGAAGCTGCCACCCAGATAAAAGGGCAGGGCTAGGTAGCCTGTTCCATGCTGGAGGGAGGGGATGGTGCGGTGGCTGCAGCCGGCACGCTTTCCTATCTCTACTCAAGTGTGTGCAAGGCCTCCCAGTGTGCAGCCATGGTTCTGTAGTGGTGAGCAGTCTGTGTTGTGGCCACAGCAACCTCGGTCTGAATCCGAGTCAGTGGTTTTGCAGCGATCAGGCTGTGTGCAGACAGCACTACGCAAATGCAGAGGAGGAAGCCGCAGGGAATGGAGGCTGCTGTAACCGCAGGGTACAGGGTTGGAGATGGCAGTGGTGGAGATGGTGGAGGTGGTGGAGATGCGCGGCAGCGTCTGAGCCATGTGAGCAGGCACATGGCCCCACATGCCCCTGAGCTGAAGTCCAAAGCCCACCAAGATTCTGTCCCCCTGCCATCTGATGGAGGAGTCCCTGAGGAGCTTAGGAACTCTTGTTGCTCCAAACTCATGCGGAGCTTCGAAGCCGGATTGATTCTAAAGAAGCACGTGACTCACAAAGCCCTGGAAATCAGCCTGTGGGCTCTGCCCGCAACTGTGCAGCAGTCCCAGGAAGAGGAGGTGCTGCTGCACGGCTGCCCTTTGCTGCCAAGGCTGATCCACCCAGGACAGAGGCAGCCCTTGCTGTGGCATGGGCAATGCTGCTGGCTGCAGGGGAAAGTGATGGTCATCACCCCATGTATCCCCTGAGCTTGTAACCTATTCTTCAACTTCTTAACCAAAAGTATGGCTACGTGTACCTCGCTGTTCACAGGACTGTGTTTGGCCAACGTACCAAAAGGCATGAAATTATTTGCCATAACTCAAGCTTGCCATAATTTAAGTCCCATTTCCAGCACTGTTACTATGTGAACCATAGCACAGACGATGTGACTGTGACCTTGAAGGTGCACATCTAGCTCATTTCAATGAGCAGTGCTGGGAGACCACAAGGACAAGGGAACTTCGTCCCTTGGAGCTGTCTTCTCCAAGAGGGCAGGCTGACCTTCAGGGCAGAGGGACCCTTCTGGCCTCTCCCCTTTCCTGTGGTGCCCCAGCCCTTCCTGGCACAGGCAGTGTGTCCGCAGGACTGGCAGGGCGGTTGGCTTTGACTGTGCCATTGGGCTCATGTGGGTACAGAGTCAGGGAGAGGAGACGTGTCCATGCTGCAGTGCCTGTCCCTCGCTCCAAGCTGCAACTGAAGAAGGAGGTGTGCAGGAAACTCATGTTCCACACCACCAGAAAATGCCTCCAGATAAAGCTGAGATGCCTCCACAACGTAGCGCGGTGCTCCATGCAAAAGCTGCACCAGTCACCATGTGAGCTGCAGAGGACCAGGGCTGCTGCAGCCTCTTGGGGCACGCATTGCCAGCCTGGCAGCCTTGCTGACAGCACGCTCCCAACCCGTGCCCATGTTCTTCCCCAGCTGGGAACCCAAGTTTGTGCCTGAGAGGAACAGCGTGAGATGCTGGAGCTGCACATTTGCCAAGAAGCTGCAACGCCATGGGGAGTACGTTGGCAGGGAGCAGCCATCCCAGTGAGCTGTGTTGGGGCAGGACAGGGACTGGGCAGCCCTTGAGACCAACCGAGAGGCCCAGGAGGACAACAGCCAGCTCATCACAGCTGTGCCCGCACAGCAGTCTCAGCACTGTGCTTTGCTCCGCCAGCCTCCATCACGATTCCCAACTGAAAAAGAAGGCAGATTATCTGGGTGCTGGAATCTGGCCTGCAGGCCCTGGCCTGCAATCAGAAACCAGGGATGTGATGGAGATCCCCACTGTTCCCCACCTCCTTCCCCTCATTGCCCCTGGCGAAGCAGAAGAGCAAGGCAGCAGAGGGACCACAGATGCTCATCACAATCAGCAAGGATGAGGAGAGACCCCAAAGTGATTCTGGGAGGGGCAAGTGTGGGGTGACGAAAGGGATCGCAGGAGTGCTGACAGATGGCTCCTACAACCCCAATAAGGCATGGCTGCCCAAGCTTTTGTCTTGCCTGGGATGCGCTGAATGAACAGGAATTGCCCTGGGCCACATATAGAGTGTATTGCATTGTTAATATTTATGACTAGCAAGACTTATTCTGTATTTTGTTTGAAAATGAAAAAAAAAACAACAGAGAGAGAACAAACACAGAAAACCAGTGAGATATTTGACTCTGCTTTTGTGATCCTAATGGATCAATGTAGGATTCAGTGGAAGTATCTGTGGTTCTTAGTGAGCTCTCAAGGCGTTTGTCAGAGCAGTTTGATGAAATATTACTCTTCCTGCGCTTCACCCTTGACAACAGTTGTTTACAAATGAACGTACTGCCCAAAAGTGATGACATGAAGAAGGCGCGATTGTGAAGCGAGGGATATTTTTCTCTGGTAGGGCAGGTTTAGCAGAAATGCTGAATCACAGCTTGAAGCAGTGATGGAACACCTAGTGGGAAGGCAGGACCAACCCAAGGGAGCTCAGGTGCAAGCAATACACCTGAGTGAGCAGAACCACTGGAAGGATCCACCCCTTCCCAGATCTCATTTAAGGGTTGGCAGTGGAGGGAGGAGTATCTTGCTGAGATTCTTGCCTGCCTGTGGTCTTTTCAAGGTAAGCAGCTTTGTTTGTTTCTGTGTCTACAGCTGCTATGTATGGCCTTGTCCTCATTTGGTGCAGTCAAAGACTGTCTGCTGTTTTTGTTAGATCTTTCATCTCATCATAGCATTACAATAGGGCTTATAAAAGCCTGGTAATGAGATGTTATCAGATTTTCCTTTGAGTACAATGTCTGATTGTGCACCTGTGTGAAAGTTTGCAAGTAATATATTGGTGCTGAATGATGATGGATTTGCATCTATACAAAACGGACTTGGGGGGGGAGGAAGAAATCTTGTAACCTGTTCTTCAACTTCTTAACCAAAAGTATGGCTGTGTGTACCTCACTGTTCACAGGACTGCGTTTGGCCAACGTACCAAAAGGCATGAAATTACTTGCTATAACTCAAACTTGCCATAATTTAAGTTCTATTTCCAGTGTTGTTACTGTGTGAACCATAGCACAGATGATGTGATTGTGACCTTGAAGGCATACATGTAGTTCATTTCAGTGAGCTGTCAGATCCACTGAAAATGCTCTGTGTGGCATTACTCATCCTCACGTTCTGGCCCAAATTTTCTTTTTGATTCCTTTAGTGACTCAATGTCACTTGGCAGATCTTAAAGTCTTTAGCATTTTGCCTGGTCTCAGCCACCTTCCTTTGGGAAAGCAAATGGTGACCCCATCACCAGCATGCAGACTTGGAAGGGACTCCTGGAAGTGGCGATGATTCAGTCCCTCAGACTTCCTGAAATTCACAGCTCTGATGACCATTGCCACAACATTCTCTATTTGTTAGGCTCTCGCACCTGAGTTTTCTTTGCTGCCTGATATGATGGAGTTTAATCACACAGGAGCTACTGGTGGTAACTGCGTCTTTCATTAGCTTTGTAGGAAGTCTCCCTATTTAACCAACCATTGCTGGGGCACCACCAGTAGCTGTGCCACGTTTCCTGACAAAGATTAAAGAAAATGGCTGTAATGTGTTTTGTTACTGCTTCATACAGAGCAGGGGGCTGAGTTGTGTCTTTCAGTGGCGCCCAAGCAGGCAACTCTTCAACGCCATCGCATTTGTTCTCAGCACCAAATGGCAGCAGAGCCAAATCTGTAGTGTCAGTCCTTCCATCAATCACCAGAGGGTAACGCTGGAAATGAGCAGCTTCACTCTCCTGATTTCTTCTGAGAGATGTTCAGTTCCTTCAGTTCATCGGACTGTTTCCTGAGGAGCCCGTTCTATTGATAGGGGCTGGATCGCATGCATGCAGAGCAACAGTGAAAAGCAGGAGTGCTCTGAGGGGCAGGAGGGTGGCAGGGATGAGCTCTGCCATCATCTATGCCTGCAGGGTGGCTGTTGCAGATGGTGATGGTGGAGATGAGTGGCTGCACCTGAGCCACACGAGTGCAGTACAGGTGCACCTCATGACCCTGTGGGTGTCAGTGGCCCTGCCCAAAGGTCCAGCAGAGCTGAGAGCCCCTGAGCCCCAGGCTTAGGCCCTGTGGTCCTTTTGCAGGTGGGGAGAGGCAGGTGCATGGATCCTCATGTCCCCTGAGCTGTAGTCTGAAGCCCACCAAGGTTCCCATTGGTGTCCCCCTGACTTCTGATTGAGGAGTCCCTCTTGCCACTCCAGACTTCTGTGGGGCTTGGAAGCCAGTTTGGCTCCAAAGAAGCACGTGGCTCAGAAAGCTCTGACAATTGCCCTGTGGGCTCTGCCCGCAACTGTGCGGAAGTCCCAGGAAGAGGAAGTGCTGCTGCACTGCAACCCTGTTGTGCTGAGGCTGATTTGCCCAGGACAGAGGCAGCCCTTGCTGCAGGGGAAGGTGGATGACATCACCACCAACCTGGTGGACATGGAAACCCAGAGGCAGTGAGGGAACCCCAACCTCACCAAGCAGTCCCTGGCCCTGGTGGTGCCATGTCTTCTGTTGCTGTCTGGGACCTAAGATTCCCTGGTGAGCACAGCCTGTGGAGATCATGAGGGCTAGGGCAGGGCAGCAGAGCACCCTGGGGAGGCATGGCAGGAGTCACACACACACCTGAACCAGCACCTGGACCACAAGGACAGGGAACTTTGTCCCTTGGAGCTGTCTTCTCCAAGAGAGCAGCCTGACCTTCAGGGCAGAGGGACCCTTCTGGCCTCTCCCCTTTCCTGTGGTGCCCCAGCCCTTCCTGGCACAGGCAGTGTGTCCGCAGGACTGGCAGGGCGGTTGGCTTTGACTGTGCCATTGGGCTCATGTGGGTACAGAGTCAGGGAGAGGAGACGTGTCCATGCTGCAGTGCCTGTCCCTCGCTCCAAGCTGCAACTGAAGAAGGAGGTGTGCAGGAAACTCATGTTCCACACCACCAGAAAATGCCTCCAGATAAAGCTGAAATGCCTCTCTGGGATAGTGCAGTGCCCCGTGGAAAAAGCTCTACGAGTCACCACGTGAACTCCAAAGGACCAGGACTGCTGCAGCCTTGTGGAAGCAGCTTGGGGCATGCGCTGCCTGCTCAGTGAATTTCCCAGCAGCCCGCTGCTGACCTGTGCCAGTGTATTTCCCCAGATGGGAGAGCACCCTCACATCTGAGGAGCAGTGTGAGAAGCTGGAGCTCCATCCACATCCGTACCATGAAGCTGCAGTGCCGCAGGGAGCAGCCATCCCAGTGAGCTGTGTTGGGGCAGGACAGGAGCAGGGCAGCCTTGGAGACCAAGTGAGAAGTCCCAAACTCCTGCGCCCAGACCAAAATGGCTCAAAGAACAGTGCTGGCACTGAACATGCACCGTGGACAGGGCTTCATCCTGACAGCCTCCATCAGGATGCCTGACTGGAAAAGGAGGCAGATCATCCGGGTGCTGGCATCTGGCCTGCAGGCCACATCCTGCAGTCAAAAATCAAGGATGTGATGGTGATCTCCTTCTCCTGCACCAGCCCCAGGGAAGCAGAAGGGCAAGGCAGCGGAGGGACCATGGACACCCATTGCATCAACAAGGATGGGAGGCCCCATAGTGATTCTGGGAGGGATAAGTGTGGGGAGACAAAAGGAACAGGTAGCAGCCTTGCAATTACAGGCCCTGCTTATCAGGGGAGATTTTATCTACCCTGCTATTTGCTGAAAGGCCTGCTCAGCCAGCCCTCCATTGAGTCCACCAGTCCGGGAGGTTCCTCGAGTGTGTGATGCTAATGGTGGATGAGCCAAGTGGGAGAGGAGTGCTGCTGGATCTTGTTCTCACTAACAAGGAGGAGGGACTGGTTGAAGCAGTGAATGTTGGTGGCAACCTTGGTTGCAGTGACCGTGAGTTGATGGATCTCAGGATCTCATGTGGCAGAAACAGAATGCTAAGTAGAGTCACCACCCTGGACTTCAGTATGGCCAACGTTGGCCTTTTCAAGCAATTTCTGGGGGAAATCCCATGGGACAGGGTACTTGAAGGTAAAGGGGCCCAAGATAGTTGGTTAGCATTCCAGGGCCACTTCTTCCAACCTGGAGAGGTAGGAAATCAAGGAAGGAGACCTGCGTGGTTAAACGGAACTGCTGGGCAAACTCAAGTGGAATAGGGGAGTCTGCAGCTTGTGGAAGAAGGGGTGGCCACTTGGAAGGAATATAGGACTGTTGTCAGAGGATGTAGGAGGGCAACTACGAAAGCTATGGGCTCCCTAGAATGAAACCTTGCAAGAGGGGTCAAGGATGTCAGAAAAGGGTTCTTCAAATGCACTGCAGATAAAACTAACGCTGGAGGCAACGTAGGCCCATGATGAATGAGGTGGGTGCCCTGGTGTCAGAAGATACGGAGAAGGGGGAGTTACTAAATGCCTTCTTTAGCAGATGTAGCACTGAAGGTGCGACTGCCCAAATACGGCAGCGGAGGAGCCTGTGAAGGCTCAGACATGCACTGTGGGCCGATGGAGCGGGGCTGAGCAATGCACAACACAGGATGCTTCAGCACGCCACCCAGATGCACACAGCAGAGTGGGACTTCCATCCAACCGTCCCCACATGGGGCACGGGACCATTTCACTTTGGGCCCTTCTGCCCTTGCAGGATCGCAGCAGTGCCTGCAGGGAGAGCAAGGCAGGGCAGCCCAGCACATGGAGGCCAGGAGGCCTGGGCCAGGGCAGTGCAGCCAAGCACCCTGTGGAGGAATGGAAGCAGCCACACACATCTGGATCAGCACCAGGACTCTCCCAGCAGTTCCTGGAGACTGCAACCACAGGGGAACTTTGTCCCTCAGAGCTCACCTTCCCAACTGGCTGATCTTGAGGGCAGAGAGACACTTCTGGCCTCCATGCTTTCCCAGTGCCCCCAGCACAGGCAGGGAGGACTCAGGGCTGCCAGCATGGTTTTCTTTGACTGTGCCAATGGGCACAGTCAGGGCAGAGTCAGGGATGGGAGACATGACCATGCTGCAGTGCCTGTCCCCCCTGCTCCAATCTGCAGCTGAAGAAGGAGGTGCGCAGCAAGATAGTGTTTCACACCACCAGAAAATGCCTCCAGATAAAGCTGAAATCTTTCCTTGGGGTAGTGCTGTGCTCCACGAAAAAGCTCTACCCATCACCACACAAACTCCAAGGGATGGGGCCTGCTGCAGCCTCACAGAAGCAGCTTGGGGCACACACTGCCTGTGCAGAGCACTCCTCGAGAGCGCATGGCTGACCTGTGCCTGTGTACTTCCTGAGCCCAAGGAGCAGTGTGAGATGCTGGAGCTCCACATCTGTGCCGTGAAGCTGCAGTGCCACGGGGAGCACCTTGGCAGGGAGCAGCCATCCCAGTGAGCTGTGTTGGGGCAGGATAACAGCAGGGCAGCCTTAGAGAGC
>JAOWBP010052794.1:0-12290 GCA_028571105.1 Tragopan temminckii
GCCACCTATACCCAGGAAAAAGATAGGAAGCACTGCAAATCGCCATATGGAAGGCACCAACCCTGAAATTGGCAGGAAGAACTGTGGGTAAAAGGTTTTGAAGTGGGTATTCTCAGGTTCACTATGAATGACCAAACTCACAAGGCCTTAGAAATCCTTACTCACAATGTAGTGGAAAAACTAGGCAAGACCCTTCCTTCATCTGTCCCCTCAGAGCTGATTCTACACATCACAAATCACAACCTCGTCTGTGCTAACTCCCACTGCTCCCCTTTGCAAGAGCTCATTAAGTTGGACTTAAGAACCGGAGTGGGAAACTGCCATCTCAGTAGACAAGGGGATAGATGGAACCCCTGGCATCTTGAAGGAGGGAGATTCACTTGTCCTACTGTACTCAGAACGATCCCAACTGCTTTGGCAAGAAGGTCTGGGTAGCATATGTCTTTGACAAAATACTGTCTTGGCAGACTGCACAGATCAAGTGTTGGCCCCCAGGAGATGACAGTACAATTGAGGAGAAATGGTGACAGAATCTTTTCCCACTTATCTCCTGGGGTTGAATTCCCTAAAAGGCAAGTCATGGA
The DNA here is from genome assembly GCA_028571105.1 of Tragopan temminckii. Taxonomy (NCBI): domain Eukaryota; kingdom Metazoa; phylum Chordata; class Aves; order Galliformes; family Phasianidae; genus Tragopan; species Tragopan temminckii. Next base: position 585 of record JAOWBP010052794.1, read on the forward strand.
CAGACTGGAGTGGGAGATGGTGGAGTTTCGGCAGTCTCCTCCAAATCCCCACTAAGGCTAGTCCAAATCTGCAGGTAGCTACAGCCCTATCTCCTTCCAAGACAACAAATGCGAAGCCCTATTCTCTCCCGTTAGGAGGTAAGGAAGGTATAGCCGTCATAATAGGCAAACTATGTAACCAAGGATTAATATTGTCTACAAATTCCCCTTGTGACTTTCCTGAATGGCTGATGTGGAAGTCTAATGGCAAATGGAGGACTAGAGCCCATCAAGGTCTGAAGGTTGGTACTAGCAGGGACACCTCCACTCACTGGACTAGCACAGTGGGAAACAGCAAGGAAGTGCTATGCTTAATTGGATCATTATTGTCACCTCTTTAAAGCTACAGAAGGGATGTCTATGACCCTTACAATAGGAGAGTTGTTAAGATTGTTAATACAGAATCTTTAATCTAAATCTCTACTTCTGCAATAAAGGAAGCCCCTCCATTCCAGAAGGGAATGAGGAATGTTGGTTTACAGATGCCTCTGCCAGGCTCAAAGGGAAAGTATGGAAATACCAAGTGGCAGCAGTACAAATAGAAACCAAAGACAAAGTGGTCAGTGAAGGACAGGGCAGCGCCCCGGTAGGGCAGTTTGGGAGGTACTTAAGAGAGAAAAAGGTAGGGCAGTTTGGGAGGTACTTAAGAGAGAAAAAGACAACCCTGTGCTGGTAGGTGCATATATTGATTCCCATGCAGTCTTAAAGAGGTGCACTGATTGGATCCCCTTCTTGGAGCAAAATGCTTGGAAGGTAAATTGAGCCCCAGTGTGGCAGAAAGAGAAGTAGAAGGACATTGCAAAGGTTAAGGAATTTGAGGTAGACTGGGTGGCAGCCCATCAGACAGGGCCAGATCCTGCACATAGGTAAAACAATGAGGTGGATGAATTAACAAGGATCCCTTTTGATGAATATGCTAATTCTCTACTTTCCCCCAATGCTGAAAATGAGTGATGAGTGGGTAAATTTACTCAAGTGGCTATATGTAAAAAGATGGCATTCAGGAGCATTGAATCTATAGAAGAATGCCCTAAGTTGAGGATGCCTGAGGGTCTCTGTTACCAGAGTTGAAAGGTGATTTCTGCGTGTGACAGCTGTCATTTCTGACTCAGAGAACATCCTCTGAAGTACTCATTCTTTCACACTAGGGAAAATAAGGAGTTGTGGGAGGCCTGGCCAGTGGATGATTTAGGAAGCCTATCAGGAAAAGTACACCATGGTATGAGTAGAAATAGTTTCTGGACTCATTCATGTGGAGACAGTATCCCAAGTAACTGCAGAAAATATATGAAGGGGTTGAAGGAATGATTTAACCACCTCTCTAAGACAATCACTATACAATCTGGGACACACTTCACTGCCCAAATGGTGCAAGAATGGGCTATGCAGGAGGAGATATGGTGGATATTCCACACCCCTTATAATCCCCAAGCCAATGGATAGTTGAAAGGACAAATGGCTTGTTAAAGTGGTTTCTTGAACCGCAAGAATCAGGGTGGACTGATCAGCTCCACATGCAGTAAATGACTAGTAGGGGATGAGCGCAGTTGAATGCGTTCTGTTCTAGCCCACTGAGCTACATATCTAAAGGCTAGGTAGAAATATGCATCTGAGCAGCAGTGCTCATGGACAAACCTATGAAGGGAGAGGTCACGCTAAACCTTGAAGCTCCCATAAAATCACATCCGGCTAGCCAAAGATGCAACAGGGAAGGAACATAAAATACTTCTAGAATGGATCATTTCCCGTCACTAACCTTGCTACCTCTTTCCAAGGAAAACGAGTGTTTGTTTCCCTCTACTTTTCCAGAATGATGAGGACATACATCAGCAGAGAAATGTTGTACAAAGAACCAAGATGACCTCACTCTTGGGAATATTATTCTTATTGGGATTAACCCAAAATGGGGAAACTTTTAGTTAGATGAATCATCCTAGCCCGAAGGAGAACATAGGGCATGGCTAGCTTGCAAAGCAGCTAACACTACTGCCTTTTCTAAGTGTCACAGAGTTAACTAGATCAATCTATGCCTGTGACAGGGGGGCAGTATAGGCCCCTGGCCCTATCCCCCCCCGGCCCCACAAAATGGGAAGGGAAAGGGAAAAGGGATAGGGAGATGGGAGCTGGGCTCAGGGAAGGAAAAAAAAAACAGCGGCAACAATCTATGGAGGAAAACTTATTTTACTAACTATGATATCGGAATGCAAGATAACACAATATAATACAATCTAATTGAAATTGAGACTAATAAATCAAATAAGATAGGAGAGAGAGAGTTCCTGAGACCGAGTCAAACCTGAAAAGCTTGGAACAGCTAGGAAAGCACCCTCCAGCACCCACTGCAAGGCAGTAAGAGACCGCCCCACCCGGAAGGGCCAGATCCCATGACTTTCGTAATGTACAGGGATAGGTACCTGGAATTGGAGCGCTAACACTTTAACTCCCAGTGCGCTACATGATGTTATGATGTGGAATACTGAAAACCAAGAAACACAAAACCGTGACAGTAAGGCAGGAGGACAATCTATGTCAGAAATTTTAACCACGTGCATAATGGGTGTTTCAACCTCCCCTCAATTAATCCAGAACTACTCCATTTTTGAACACTTTTAGTTTAACATCACCTATGGCATGATGCCCATCTGGAGCAGTGTGACAACACAGATAACTCCAGCAGCATTTGCCTTTAGATTGGCAAATGTTACTTCAACAGAGGAATGTTTTCAAGCAGTAAACTGCATCACACCACTGCATAACCTTATTAACACTGATATGCAGTGTAATCATAAGAGCAATACCTCCTTTAATCACACCCATATCATTCTTCCTTGGGGATAGTTCTTCCTTTGTGGAAGGGTAGCATATTCATACATACCTTCTACTCCACTGGTGGCCCTTGCTCACTGGGAAAAATAACGGTAGCTCTTCCCCTCTATGACCATGCCAAACGCCATGTAAGACAAACACTCTCATATTAGGAAGTGACTGTAATGGCAAAGTTAATCTCTTGTCACACATGAAAGCAGCAGCACTTGCATCCTCACTAGTAGGTGTATCTGCAATGACTGTCCATAACTACAAACATACTAGTAATTTGGCCTGCATGCTTGCCACTATGAGCCAAGAATTAGGACCAATCTGCACAGCTGTACTGTAGAACTGCACTGTAACTGATTATTTGCTGTAATGTCACAATTATGGATGCGAGGATTTTGAGGGGATGCAATGTTTCAGTACTTCTGACAACTCTCAGCTTTAAAGGGGAAAATAAAGGACTTTAAATCACTGATGAATGTACTCAAGCAAGATGATGATAGTTGGCTTGCCAACTTCCTCCAGACTTTGGGACTGACAGAATAGGAAGACTAGTTGACGCGAATTGGTATAACACTGGCGTGTGGACTTATCTATTTAATACTAGGCAATGGCCGAGTGAAGCGTATGATAAATAGGCTTCTCCATTCTTTCTCTGTTCCTTCTGTACAATGGACAAGGGAAGAGTAACTGATGTCATCTATCTGGACTTCGGTAAGGCCTCCCAGAACATCCTTCTCTCCAAATTGGAAAGATATGGATTTGATGGGTAGACTTTTTGATGGATGAAGAACTGGTTGCAAGATCAGGTTCAGAGAGTGGTGTTTAATGGCTTAATGTCTGAATGAAGACTGGTGACAAGTGATGTTCCCCAGGGAATGGTGCTGGGCTTGATACCCTTTAATATCTTCATCGGTGACATCAATGGTGGGGTCGAGTGCACCCTCAGCAAATTTGCTGATGACACCAAGCTGTGGTGTGTGATCAACACACCAGAGGGATGGAATGCCATCCGGAAGGACCTAGATAGGCTTGAGCAGTGGGCCCAGGTGAACCTCAGGAGGTTCAACAAATCCAAATGTAAGATCTTGCACTGAGGTCAAGGCAATTTCCATTACCAATACAAGCTGGGGGATGAAAGGATTGAGCGCAGCCCTCCTGAAAAAGACCTGGAGGTTCTGGTGGTTGGGAAGCTGGACATGAGACAGTGTGCCCTTGCAGCCCAGAAAGCCAAATGTATCCTGGGCTGCATCAAAAGCAGCATGGTCAGGAGGGCAAGTGAGGTGATCTTGCCCCTCTACTCTGTGCTGGTGAGGCTTCACCTGGAGTATGTGCTCAGATGTGAAGTCCTCAGTGCAGAAAAGACATAGGCCTTTTGGAGCGCATCCAGAGAAGGGCCAAAAAATGATCCACAGAATGAAACATTCCTCCTTTGAAGACTTTTACAAGGTGATCTGATAATGGCCTTGTATCTGAAGGGGAGCTACAGGAAAGAAGGGGACAGACTATTTAGCAAGGCCTGTGGAGGCAGAACAAGGGGAAATGGTTTCAAGCTCAAAGAGGCTAGATTTAGGTTAGATATAAGTCTTTTACAGTGAGGGTGGTGAGGCACTGGAAAAGGTTGACTAGTGATGTGGTTGCTGCCTCATCCATGGAAACTTTCAAGGTGAGCCGGATAAGGCCCTGGGCAACCTGATCTAGGTGTGGATGACTCTATTCATTGCAGAGGAGTTGGACCACAGATCCTTTCCAATTCTAAGGATTGTATTATTCTATGTACACTATGTAGACATCATCACTGTGGACCCCAGTGACTATATCAACACTGGCCCGATAACAGAGTCTCAACCGCTGGATGGAATGTGGGAATAAACTGACATGTTTCCTTCTGTTTCAGACTTTATTAAAACAATATACAGAACCGTAACATTGTGAATTCTTGCTGAAGACCTCAGAACAAAAACTGTGCTGTAACACTCCTGTGAAAGCTGCAGAACAAACACATGTTGTGCTAAAGTGCAATGAAGAAGTTAGGAGTTAAGTCATCATGCTTAAGGTAGTCTTAGGTCCATCCCCCAACCACGACCACCATGCAAAAGGACAAAAGCCTGGCCAGTATGGCATGCTCACAGTGTGTTCTACCAAATACTCTCTGCCTGGCAACAGCTCCTGGCCTAATTGGAGGGGACAGTCCAATGGCATAAAAGGTATTGCCAATACCATATGCCCTACCACATTTTTAGCCACCCCAGCAGAAGAACAACAAGGATGGACCCTTAGGACATCAGGACATCTGCACTGGTGGCTCTTCTTCCCTTCCCTTCTTTTCCCTTTCCTTCCCTGTTCCTCAGGTAGTCATAAATCTGATCTTCACTTACAGTGGGACAGATGTCTCCTAAGCCCCGCCTTCCAACTCATCCACAATCCACTGTGTGAAGAGGAGCCAGTGATGACCGAGGCAAAGCAGTTGTTGAGTTTCCTCTTATGGTAATGCACCTTTCTTGCTCTTTGCACTCTTTGCAAAGTCTTGTTGGTCCTTGGCCTTCCTAACTCCATCCATACACGGCCTAGCAACATGCTTATATGCATCCCACAATACCTATCCCAGCTTCCACTACCTGTGCATTTTCTTCTTGCTTACCAGTTTGACCAACCGATCCCAGTTCAGCCGTGTTGGTCTCTTGCTTTCCTTTCCTGACTTCCTACATCTGAAGATGGAGAGCTCCTGTGCAATAAGAAGACCTTCCTTAAAGCTCTGCCATATCCAATCCTTGTCCTTGAGGACAGTTTCCCAGGTGATTTTGTTGACTAACTTCCTGAAGAGCTGGAATTACGCTTTCCTAAAATTTAAAATCCTTTACTCTTTGTCCTTTATACCTCAAGGAGTGTGAACTCCAATATTTCACGGTAACTATAGCCCAGGCTGCCTCCAATCCTGATGTCACCAATCAGCTTATTTGCATTGGTGAGCAACAGGTCCAGTATTGCACCCCCCCCCGACAGAGCTACTTTATGGTTCAAGCAGTTATCCTTGATGCATTCCAGAAGACTCTTGGTTTGCCTACAGCTTACAGTGCTATTTTACCAGCAGATGTCAGAGTGGCTGAAGCTCCCAAGCACAAGAGCCTGTGATGGCAACATCTCCTGGAGATGAAGGAAGAAGGCTTCATAAGGCTCTGCTTGATCAGGTAATCTGTTGTAGACACCAACCACAAGGCTCTCTTTGTTGCTCTCTCTCATCCATAAACTTTTGACATGCTCACGACCATTCTTCAGGAACATCTCTTCACACTTTGTTCCTTTCTTGATATAGAGGGAATGCTTCTTCCCCTCTTTCCTTGCCTGTTCCTTCTATGTGGCCATCGATAGCCACATTTCAGTCATGGGAGTCATCCCACCAGGTTTCAGTTAAGGCAACTACATCACAGTTTTCAGGTAGCAGAGTGGATCCAGCTCCTGCTATTTTTTTCCCAAGCTGTGTCTGTTGATGTAAAAACACTTAGCTGGGCAGCTGGCCTTATTGCTTTCTTGGAGGATAACTCCTTAATGCCTTTGAAGTGTTTCCCTTGAGTTTCCCTGTTGCCTTCTCCTTTTTCCTCAGTGGTCCTTAGCTCATTGTCATAAGATTTAAGTGTGCTCAGTGTTGTCAGCATATCTAAGGGCAGAATGTTGAGGGCCCCCACTAACACCCTGCCTCTCTAGCCTGACTATGCTGTCCCACATCTTATCATGTGCAGCCTCACTATTACCCACCCATGTTTTTACAACCTAGTCTAAAGCCCTGCTAACTTTTCCCCATGGACCCTCTTCCCTCTTTGAGAGAAGTGAAAGCCATCTGGTGACTGCAAGCCCAAAGTCATGTAGGCCATCCCGTTATCAAAAAAAAAACCACGAAAATTATGGCACTGATATCAGTCATGAAACCAATGTTTATAGATCAGGTCCTTCTGTTTCTTACAGTATCCTTACTCACTAAGAATAAGAGAAGAGACTTGTATTCTTGATTCCTTCAGCAGACCCAGATCCCAAGGATGTGAAGTCCATTTCGATTGCTCTTGAACTACATGTAACGGATTCATAATTTCCCACATGGAAAAGCAGTAATGAGTACAGACCTGTTTGCTGTACCAGGCCAGGAAGTTTCCTGGTGATGTCCTTTATCCAAACACCAAGGAAACAGCAGGCTATTCTGAGAGTCTGCCTAGCATAATGGGAGTTGAGCTCCCAGCAGGGAGAAATCCCCTATATCAAACATCCCTTTCTTCTTGTATATATCCACACTCTATGTATTCACATTAACACAGTGTTTGTTCCACAAGAACTTAGCCAACTACCCTGCCAAGGGCAGAGTTGCCAATCAGTTGGCCAGGGCCCACTCAACCTGATCTTTGTTTAAGGTTCAGCTGGGATGGAATTGTTTTCTTCAGAGTGTCTGGTATGATGCTGTTTTGGTTCTAAGAGAAAAACAATATTGATAACATACAGATGTTTATAGTTATTGCTAAGCAGTGTTATGCAGAGCCAAGGCTGTTCCAGTTTCTAAGCTCATACTAACAAAGGGCTGGGAGGGGACAAAATCAGGACAGCTGACTTAAACTGGCCAAAGGAGTATTCCATACCATTTGACATCATGCAGGAGTGTTTAGAAGGGGACAGGAGTTCACCTCTCTCACTTCTGCCACTTGGAGGGCTAGCTGGGCATCAGTCAGTGAGCAGTGAGCAATTCTTGTGCATCACTTGTTACATACATTCACACACACACAGATACATATATACATAGTCATAACTATTATCATTTTCCTTTCCTCCATCTTAGTAAACAGTTTTATTTCAATCCATGAGTTCTATTTTGTTGTTTGTTTGTTTTTATTCTCTCCCTCATCCTACTGGGAAGTAGGGGAAGTGACCAAATGACTGTGTTGTGCTTAGCCATCTGCTGGGTTAAACCACAAAATGCCTCTTGAGATAGGGCATCCACAACTTCTCTGGCAACCTGTTTCAGTGCTTCACCACCCTCTGAGTTAAAAATTTTCTCTGTATAGCCTAAATTTTCCCTTTTTTGTTTAAGCCCCTTCGCCCTTGTTCTATCTCTATCAGACCACACAAAAAGTTGATGAACCTCAGTTTCTCTCCAGAAAGAAAAGTCCCCCGCCCTAATGCAGTGAAAGAGAGAACCAATACTTAATGTACACGTGTATTATTTTTTAGTTCTTGATCATAAAGCTATTGGAAACAAGAAAAGTCTTAAAACATCAGGTCAGTCTGCAACTCAACTGCTCAATGTTATTTTTTAAGAATGACAGTACTACTATACTACTGAAAGTGAAAAGCACAGAATGCAGATCCAAACACAAAAGACAAAGAACTTCACAAAATATATCATAACAATTTGTTCACATAGAGCTTGGTTAAGGTATGGAACACCTTAGCACAGATCACTGCTAATGTTAAATATTTTCATAGATTTAAAAACAGTCTGCATATATTCATGGGAGTAATTAATTGCACAAGCATATGTGGGTGCAGAAAATCTTTCAGCCACAATCAGCGGTGGCTTGAAGAATGTTCAGGAGGAAGTAACTACAGGTCTCAGTCTATACTTTTCCCTAATCTTTTTCCCAGAATTTGTTATTGATCAGTGTCAGACACAGGAGACTGGACTAAGCAGACATCTGGTCTGAATTAGCTGTTGCCTTGTGGTAACAGAAAACCAGTGTAAGGAGTCCACACAAGGTTCCAGAGTCACAACTTTTAAATGTCAGTATGGGAACTGAACTGGGAGATTTAACTAGTTGTGGAAACATGCAGTGAGCATAAACCTCAACATTGTGGAAATTTCTAATGCTTGCTTTAGAACTTCATCCTCGTCTTTCCTCAGTAGAGCCACTTACGAGGATCCAGAGGAGATAGAAGGAAAAGCAGGACAAACACAGTTGAAACTAATTTTCAGGGAGAATATCATCATCTGATCATGCTAGAGGGAATAAATAATAAGCAAAGTAAAACAATCAGAATAGAGATGGAAAAGTGGGAAAAAATGTAATGTCAAGGAAACAAGAAAAAAACAAAGTTACCAAATTCTATTTGGCTTATAAATCATTTATACACTATTCTAGTGATGAAAAAAATTCTGTTGCAAAGAAAGGGAACTCCTGAACATACATTATCTAATTATGTTGTATCAATTTAATGCTTCTATTGTCATGCCCATCTTCAGTCTAAGAGCAATTCAAGAATTCCAAGCATTTCTCTATTTGCCTTTTCTTAACCTTCACTGTATTATGATGATATTATTCCTCCTAACTCCCTCTTTAGTTTAGAATCTTGAAACTCTACAATTTTTTCAGTTTTGTGATTAAAGACTATGTTTTTAACAATAACTTTAAAAACAGAATCCTTACCTTTTTATTCTTTATACATGCTACTATCACATCCATGTGTTTAAAAATTAATATTAACAATAGCTATAGTTTTTAACAAAAAAAAAAAAAACACAAAAAAACAAACAAAAAAAGGTCTATAATATCATCTTCATGCACAATGTTTCTTTCAGGAGGCCAAAAGGAATGAAAAGTAGCAGATTGTCGCTGGCACTTAATTTCTCTCTGTATTCAGTGGATTGCAATTTGAGGTCTTCTGTTCCCTTTCACCATTATAGATACAACCTACAAGCAAGCCCCTTCTCTCTCAAAGCAAGTTCACAGGAGAATGCATGAAGTTTGAAATAAATAATGATTTTTTGTTGAAAAATTTAGATGCATTTTACAGCCCAGCATCAGTGTTTAAAAGCTACACTAACCAATGTACAGTGTCCTATAGAAAATCACTTTGGAATTTCCAGGACAGTCCCACTGATATTCTTTGCAGAGATGTAAGAAATTAAGAGAACACAAAATGAGTAACTCTCTTATCAAAAAAAATTCAGTGTTTTTAGGAAAGGCAGAATTAGGGAAAAAGTTACCTTACTTGTTGTCTGCAAGTATTTTCCTTCAAACAATCTATGGATTCAGCTTTCACAGTGCAGAACACAAACATCTTTCCAAGTTCTTAAAAGCAGGGAAAGAATGAAATAAAAATTGATTACTACATCAGTCCATTACTACTCTGAATTCAGTAAGACAGATACAGTAATCTGTTTAAGGCTAAGACAGACTTAGATGAAACAGCAAATCACTACTGAATTTAAGTAGAAGAAAGATTCCTTTTTTTCCCTTTTTTCCAAATCTACCTATCTAAATAAAATTTTAGAATATCCCAGCAGGAAAAAAATAATAATAATGCTATTTTAGAGATCCATTGATTATGATAAAGGATATGAAAAAAAATCCATAAAACTTCCTGGAGATACATTAAGAACCAGCTTTTCAAGGTCAGAGGTTATACGGAAAGAAATGCTGAACTTAATACAAGTGACTATTTGCAGCAAACATTTAACTATATTTAAAATATATACACTGAGTCCTGGAGGTGAGGAAAGAATTCCATGATCAAGCTAAACCAGATTTATTCTTTGTTCTCTGACATACCAGAAACACACTTACATGGCCAACACTCAAAACTGCAAGCATGATTAAAAAAAAAAAAAAGAAAAAAGAAAAAAGAAAAAAAGAAAAAAAAAAGAAAAAAGAAAAAAAAAGATGTTTCTATTTCTCTTAAAGTGTAGGTACTTTCTAATTTAGCATATGCACAAAACTTTGTATCTTCAGAAGGATATTCACTTCAAAAGAACCTCGCTCTCTTGAAGTTTCTGTTACTCGATTCATTCACCTGTGGCTAATTTCACCTTGACCTTTTCAAGACACGAACTGCCCAGTTACACATTTACTTTGAGACAACTCAGTAACTTGCTCTGATTGAAAGCACACTCTCCATAAAAAGCAGAGAGATTTGCTCAGATGACTTCTAGATGTACAAAATCCATGATATCCCGACTTACGTCAGCCGTTAATCAATGTCACTTCTGAAAATGTTTTGTTTCGATCCCCTTCATCCTGCCTTTCCTAGATTAAACAACCCTTTAGGATTCTGTGCTGTGCTGAGAGGCAACTGGAAACTCGAGCACACCAACTTCAGATCTTTTATGGAAAAACAGAATTTAAAACTCCTACGGGGAACGACGTAGACCTCCAGATCCGCAGATCTTTACTTTTCTAACATGCTTTTCAAACCTGGGGCACCAAAGCCACGCGGAGTATTTCAGCGTGACGCTAAGAGCGGGATGAGCGAGCGAGGCAGCGCAAAAGCCGCGCGCATGGAGCTCCCTGCAAACCAACCCCAAATCCTCCCGCGGGCCCCGCTCGCAGCAGACGTGCAGCTGTGTTGGCACAGGAACGCCTCGGACGCCTTACACAAGAGCTGCTGCAGAACAGCCCGGTCAGTGCGCAGCCCTCGCTCACACTGGCAGAGCTTTTTTCAGCATGTTCGGGTTTTGCATTCACTCCCCTCCCTTCACGCTGTGCTTCTGCAGTAGTTTTTTGTTGTTTTTGCCGTTGTGCGATCTGATGTGTGAAAATGATTCCAGATTAATTTCCTTCCCCTAGCAGAACGGTTTTTCAGCCTAAGAGTCCCCCGCTCTGAAACGTGCGAGCCGGCACAATAGGAAACTCAGCCGCGGGAGGCAGACGGCTGGCTGGAACGGGGAAGTGGTTCCCGCGACACCTATTAAAGAGCAGCGGGACGCGCAGCCGGGAGGAGGCGGTGGGTGTAACGGCGGCGACCCGGCAGCACCGCCAGCCGAGGCTGACAGTGAGGAGCGAGCGGCAGGAGATCCCCCAGCGGGACGACAGCCGCCTGCAGCGAGGACCCCCCCCGCCACGAGGCTCCCCGCCACGAGGCTCCCCGCGCGGCTGCCCC
>JAOWBP010052795.1:0-12283 GCA_028571105.1 Tragopan temminckii
AACTACTGAGAGAGTATGATGAATGGAAAAGATTAAAGAGTGAACAGATCTAGTTAAGTTTTTCAAATTTTATGCCAATATAGTAACTGCTTACCTGTTTTTTAATAACATTTTTGAGAGTGAAATGCTTACACCTACTCTGTAGAACATCCATCATCTTCATGAAAAAGGTGTGTATACTTCTTAGTTATGAAAAACAAAATCTGCAAAGGATTTAATTGTGGAGAGGGAATCCGTAGTACAGGTTGGTATGGATTGATCACCCTTGCCCAAAAGCTGTATCTCCAGTAAAAGCCCCAACTGAAGTCATGTCAGAAAGACCCATGGACCAAAGCACAACTGTCTGCATTTAACTGGATGGAGAATGGGAGGTCTCTGTGGAGACACTGCTGGAGACCATCTCTCCCCCCTGCCCCCGAGACCACTCACTCAACATGGAGGGGTCCTCCTGACCCTGCAGAAACCTACTGGACCGGTGCCCATCAGCACGTCCTGGTGTCTGGCGTTGTTCTTCCCCTTGGAAATTTTAACCAGAGGCCTTTAGTCTGATTTCACCCCAAGAGTCTCACCCATTGATGGAACAACACCAGTAAAAGGGATGACTTGCAAACTGGGGAGCTGAGATTCGCATAGCCGATGGTAGAGACATCACATTGGTACCTAGTCACGGCATTTCAGCATCTCATAGAATCATAGAATTGTTTGAATTGCATGGGACTTTAAAGGCCATCCAGTCTAACTCTTTTGCAGTGATCAAGAACACCTGCAGCTGGATCAGGTTGCTCAGAGCCCCATCCAGCCTGACCTTGAATATCTCCAGGGATGGAGCACCCAGCACCTCTCTGTCAACCCGTTCCAGATCTTCATTACCCTTACAGTAAAAAACCTTTTTCCTTATATGCAGTCATTTGTTACTCCTCCAGCAGTTCAGAGACACCATTAGTAGTTACTTCCTTGCTCAAACTGGAACACTTAGTCTGAAACTCCACACTCTCAGTAGATACAAGAACCAGGCCCCTATTTTGTGTCCATGGGGTTTTTATGCTATTATAACTTTATAGGAACCTGAAGACTTGGAAAGATTTCCTCAACCTCCATCACAGCAGGCAAGCCTATTTATGAGGCTGTGAGCACGGCAATGGGATGGATCCATTTCTTTGTTTTGGAAACCTGAAGAGCTAGGGGTGAAATCTGCCCTTGCCAAAATAAATGGAAATTCTGCAATCCAGATGACTGGGATTAGGTTTACCTGAACTTGTAGCCTTAGAAATTGGCCACACTTTCCATGCTCCTTTGGTTTCTAGACAGAAATACAATTTAGAAGCTTCAAAGCTGTGAGATAAGGTAGGCAGGACATTTAGCCATGGGAATACAAAACACTGCAAAGCAAATTACTTCAGGTTTCCACCAACACAAGAAACAGCTTTAAAGCCTCTCTAAAATGTTGTTGTCCACAGGCAAAGAAACTGGGCCACGTGATGGAAAATTTCATTCAACAGTTGCTTCAAAGAGTGTATGGAAATACAGGGGTTGGTTTTCCTGGAGAACTCAGGCACCAGCTGCAGGTATGAGGTGTGCCAGGTACGTTCCAGTAAGAGCAGATTTGGGAGTTCTTTCAGGCAAACACTGCAGACACACAGTGACTTACAAACTGCAAGAACCTCCCATCAGGCAGACCTCACTCCCTGCAGGTTTTGGCTTACCCATGTTGACCCTACAGCCCATGAGGCCCACGTAGGCTGTTCCTTGCAGTCTGGATCAGGCCCCAGCTGCTGGCTGTAAATGTCTCCACAAATGCACATTCTGCGCATCTGGGTGCTTCCTCCTGAAGGGAATCATGGAAACTTAATCTGCAGGATTTGGGTCAGAAGGAAAAAAAAGTTAATTTATGTGAAAGGAAAAGCTTGTGAGGCTCAGAATAACCACGCAGCCCGGCGGCTGGTGTGCTGTTCTCGTGACAGGTTGTATTTTTTATTCTCGAGTGGGGTAAGCTGGTTAGTACTGAGGTGAGCACATCAGCAGGCAACACTTGAAGTGAGGAGCTGCTGTTTGTCAGCAGTACGCTGCGAGTGTTGTTTGCAGCTGGCTGACAGCACCTCTCCACTCTGGGCGCAGAAATCTTGGCAATATTTGTCACCCATTTTCTCTAGTGCCTCCCACCGAGCCTGCAGTCTGGCAGCCGCCCCTCCCAAAGCCTCTGTGAAGGCACAGCCACTTCCAGCCCTGCATGAGCACAGCACTTTGAGTCTCCATCCAACTTGCACCCTGACATCTCACCTCTGCTACCTGTCACGTGCGCAGCCATCCCTAAAATAGTGAAACTAATTCTGGAATCTCAGGGCTATCGTGCCGCAAGGCCTGTTCCCTCCTCCCAAGACGAGACTACACTATTTGGATAGATATTTTTAATATTCCTGCACTTCTGGGTGGTTTCCCAGCTGCTCTCCGCAGGGGAGCCGCCGTGCGGGCGCCCACACCGCCGGTGCGGCCCAGGGAGGAGCCGGGGCCCCGACGGGGAGCGCTCAGAAGGACCCCCGCGGCCGCCGGCCCCGCGGCAGCCCCCGGCACATGGGCCGCGGGTCGGGGCGTTCGGAGCCGGGGATGGCCGTACCGCCCGACCGCTGCCCGGATTGCTGGGATACGGAAAGGGGAAGCGGTGGAGGTGGAAGTCGTGGGGTTCCCGGCGTGCTTCAGCTCGGTGTGTTGGTGGATGAAGGAGACGTGCTGCCCGGAGCGCTGCGGCTGATGCGGGAGCTGAGACCCAGCTGGGAACCGGCCAGGGTGAAGACGAAGGTACGGAGGGTGCACGGAGGGGTCCCGTGAGGGAGGCTGTGGGATGCCGTAGGGCCTGACGTGCAGGGTATGACACACCGGTGCCCCGTTTTCTCAGGGGCTGAGCAGGTGTGTAAAGCTCTCGCACACCGAGCCCCCACACACACACACACACACACAGGCTTTGGGGACACCGTGAGGAGCCACGGAATGGGGACGGTGGATGCAGAAGGTCCCTCGGGGCTGGAGGTTGGGGGTCGTGCTGTCAACCCCCGGCGTTACCCCACAGGTGCTGCACTGCATGGCAGTGCCACCGGACACCACGCGTCACAGCTGCAGGGCTCGTGTGGCTTAGCAGCAGGCTTGCACTTTTACCAGGTCGGTTCCTTTGCACAGAGCGAGTTGGGATGGGTGCTGACATCCTGCATGGAGCAAGGCTCACCTGTCCCAAGCTGGCACAGCAGTTCGTGGGACTCAGCAGCCTCCGTCCTCATCCTCCAAGCCTCTGCCCAGGTGTGGGGTGGAGAAAGGAGGCTGCTGGGGGCTGCAGTGCCATGGGATGTCTTGGGATGGGCATGGAGCAGGCAGGCAGCAGAGCTGGATGCACTCAACCACGCGTACGTGTGCATGCATGTCCTCTGAAGGCACACGCTTCCTGTGTGCCTGGAGTGCCATTAAAAATGTATTAATAGCCAAGTGTAATTAAATCCAAGAAGCTGCAGGAAAATACATACGAAAGGGCAGATGGTAAGGGACAGGAAGCTTGGAGTTCGAGTTCCTCGGGCTGCATAGTTGGGAGGGCAGGAAATGTCCCAGGCGCTGTGCAGCACCTCGCACAGCTCTGTGGTGCTTATGGGGAGCCTGGAGGGAGCAGGACCACAGCTTTGTAGTGGCCAGGTTCTGCCCAGGAATGGAGAGGAGTTTGCATTCAGCAGCAGCTTGTGTGTGCTGTGAATGTTTTTGATTTAGAAAAGACAAAAAAAAAAAAGAATAAAGAAAACTTAGGAGACATCAAGGGGAAGTCCTCAGGTTGCATTTCTCTCTGCAAGAGGTATGGGGAGAGGATTGGAGTGGTGCGTTGTTCTCAGCTGGTTCCTATTAGCGTTCCTGTCAGCTTCCCTCTGCAGACTGGAGCAGTGCCTGGTTCACACCGCCTCGGTGTACAGTGTTGGGGCACAGCTGCCTGCAGGGACTGTACCAGGCTGTGCCTGCAGCATGGAAAACCCTCCCGGCGCTTGGGACAGCGTGCAGAAAACAAGAAGGTCGGGTGCTTGGCCTCATCCAACTGCCAGGCTCCTCAGCCCCGTGCACTGCATGTTGTGCTGCTCCTCATCCCTTTGGTTCTGCTCCCTGGGCAGCAGTATCTCCGTGCTGGTGTGGTGTCACAGTGACTCAACCAGCATAAAGACCTCCGAAGCGAAACGGCAACACTGAAAGGATTCAGGCATGGCAAAGGGCTCTGCTGTCCCTCCTAGGATTTGTTTTAGCCTAACTTTGGCAGCAAGATGCTCTGCTGCAATAAGGGCCAGCGCTGCTGTGATGTGTGCTTGGTGCTCAAGGAGAGCCAGCGTGGGTATGGGGACACAGGGCTGCAGGAGGTGGCAGTGGGCAAAGAGCTGCACCTCTTCAGTATATTTGGACAAGGCTTGGGGCTGCTGCACGGGTCCTGGTGCACTCGCACTTGCTTTCCCCTTACGCACACGCTGTGCTGTGGAGGAGCTGCCCCAAACTTGGGCACGCAGGTTGTTGCCGAGCCATGTGCGTGCAAGTCTCCAAAATCAATGGCCTGGAATTCAAAGGGGATAAGGCTCTGTAATCCCATTAAATCCACTGGAAAGGGCTGATGGGGCCATGAGGCAGCAAAACAAGGCACTGCATGGACCTGGCATGGAGGCAGCGCTGAGCACGAGGAGGAGCTGCTCACCTGTAGATGCGCACGTGCGGCTGGCAGACATCGGCACAGCGCTGCAGCATCTGCTGCATGCTGGATTTCTGGAGCCTGGCAGGGCAAGGAGAGCTGAAATCATGGTGGGAACACAGATTGGCCGGGTAGGAATTGCAGCTTGGTTGTTTGCAGCATCACCCTGCCCAGCTGTGGGTGTGAGGATGATGGACACCGCAGCCCGTTACGCCCAGCTGTGTAATTCCAGTGCAGAGTTTCCCTCGGCAGGCTGCATAGGGAAGCCCTATATATAGGCACCCCACATAGGAGCGTGAGTTGCCGAGTGAGCCATCTAAAATTAGCTGTCCCACCCCCGAGCATCGCTGCTCCTCACCACGCACCCTCCCAGCATCGCAGCGGCTCCGTCTCGCCAAACAGCGAGGAGATGAAGGGAGAACACACCGGGATGCTTCCCCTCCTTGCCTGAGCATCCTGCCCATGTGATGAGAACCCAAACCCTTCGTAATATCCATGGAGATGGCGGCTGCTCCGTGCTGCAGCCCAGGGCAGGGTGAGGACCCCGGCGCGGGAGGAGCGGGGCCGGCATGTGCGCGGGCAGGCGGCCAAATCGGGGCTCCGGGAGAACAAAACTCTCTTTCCATCTGTGAGGAACCATCAGAGCAATGACAAGAGACGTCCCCAGCAGAGACGTCCCTGCCTATCAGCGACTCGTGGCCCCGCGGGGAGGGTCAGGAGGAGGAGATGGGGTGGTGGTGTTTGCTCAGCCTTGTTTGCTGTGCCTTTGGTTGTTTCTGCCAAAAGGTTTTTTTGGGACCGGTTCCCAGGGTCGCTGAGATGCCGGGTGTGCTTGCAGCACGTCTCTGCCCCTGAGCAACAAGGTGAAAAATGGCAGTGGGTTTTCCCCCAGAAACACCCACAGTTTGGTGCAGCTGAAGGCTTACGCCCATGCAGGTTGTGCCTGACCCCGTGCAATCTTGTGCCACCTCCCACAGGAGCTTTTCATGCTGTCCTGCTGCTGCGTGTTCCCCTTTCCCCATTGCCTATAACTGCCAGTGCTGTATCTGTGCCATGAGGAAGGGGTTTCCCAGTGCCCACCCCGCATGGCAGGGACGTGCGGGCATCGCTCTGCCGCCCCTTCTCCCCTGCAGCTCTTCACCGATGGCATCACCAACAAGCTGGTGGCCTGCTACACGGACGAGGACATGGCAGATGCAGTGCTGGTCCGTGTCTATGGCAGAAAGACGGAGCTCTTCGTGGACCGGGAGACGGAGCTGAGGAACTTCCAGGTGCTGCGTGCCCATGGCTGTGCCCCCGACCTCTACTGCGCCTTCCAGAATGGGCTCTGCTATGAGTTCCTGCCCGGCATCGCCCTGGGGCCCGACCACGTGCGGGACCCCCGCATATTCAGGTGTGTGGGACCCCCAGTGCCGGGTCGTATGGGGTCAGGGAGGGAGCAGGGTGAAGTGGGATCATGTTTTCAGTTCTCTTCCTCTCTGCCTTTGCTCCAAACTGGCACCCGGGTGCTCCAGTCCTATCCTTCCCTTGCTCAGACCTGGGTGGTGATGGGGTCAGAACTCTCAGTGCTGTGCACCCAGGTGGGGCCGAGTCAGTAGCTGTGATTTTACAGCTTTTTGTGAAAGGAGACTGCATGAGAATCGTAGCTTCTGTCTGAGCTCACCCTGGAAAGGTGAATGCTGTCTCAGATGGGCGTTTGAGATCCTTCAGAGGCTCAGGACTTGCATGGAACAGGGAGTTAGCTGGGCTGTGCTTGTGTTCTGGGGCATCTCTGTTGAGCCAGCTCCATTCCCCAGCTCAGACTCTTAATCACACCTCTGCTCACTTCCAGGCTGGTGGCCCAGGAGATGGCTCGGGTGCACGCCATCCACGCCAACGGGAGCCTCCCCAAGCCCATCCTCTGGCAGAAGCTGCACAAATACCTCACCCTCGTGAAGATGGACCTCAGCCCAAAGGTACCCAACCCCAGGTAAAGGCAGAGGGATCCCAAAGAGCCAGGCTCTGGCTTGGGCACCCACTGCCCACCCATCTGTAGGTCTTCCTCCTATGGGACGTGGGTCTCCAGGTAAAGCCTCTGCTGGAGTCTGGGCTTTGTGAGCAGGGGCTTGGAGAGTGCTGGCCATATGTGGTTTGTGGTTCCTTCGTGAACAAGGTTGTGGACAAACCCCTGAGGTGCTCATGGGATGGAATCACCCCCAGCTGCCTGCTGCAGGAGGAGCTCTGTGCTATGGTTGCACAGCACCTGGGCAGCATCTGACCTGAGCCACAGACACCCATGTGCTGTGATAATCCTCCTCCTCCCTGTGAATCTCGCCTATGTTTTATGCCATCGTTGGAAAAAGATGGAGCCCAAAGCCCTTCTTACAGTGGGATCTGAGCAGCAGGGTTCTGCTAGCATTGCTGAAAGGGATGCTGGCAGCCCAGCCCCATTTCGAAGCGCTTCATCCCATTGCTGGGAGGGCAATGCCATGCTGGGAGCCCGGGTTCGTGTCAGGTGAGTGAGGGCACATCAGCTTTGTGGAAGGATGCAGGCAGCCCCCAGAGGTGGCAGAGGTGAACGAACCCCAAATCAGGCAAATAATTAACCCTGTCCCTGGGATGGGACGCAGGGCTGTTCCCAGTGCTTTACCCAACTCTGCACCTTACATGCAGCCAACGTGGTAATTATTAACGTGCTCCATTCTTGGAACTGCAGCTGCAGAGGTTACTGAATATGGGGCCTGGAGGATTCAAAAAATTCCCATCACCTTTGGGTCGGTCTTAGAGATGAAGGGAATGGCTGAGGCCGTGCCAGGTGCCCTGGGGACCACGGAGGATGCACCAAGTACCCGAGCTGAGCTTCCCTACCAATAACTGCTCCGTGTCACTAATGAACTCATTTATAACATGCACAGAGGGAAGTGGGGGCAACGCTTCCCCTCTGCCCCCTATGGGAGGTCCCCGTGAGCAGAAGTGATTCCTCCCCTTCCCCTTCCCCAGCCTCCACCAGGACGTGCCCAGCCTGGAGATGCTGGAACACGAGCTGGCCTGGATGAAGGACACACTCTCACAGCTGGGCTCCCCCATCGTGCTGTGCCACAATGACCTGCTCTGCAAGAACATCATCTACAACAGAGCTCAAGGTCAGCGGCAGCAGCAGAGGGGTCACTTTGTTCCCCCCTCCCTGGTGCTGATGGCTCTAGCCCCAACCCATTGCTTTGCTTTGCAGAGCACGTCCGTTTCATCGACTACGAGTACACCGGCTACAACTACCAGGCTTTTGACATTGGGAACCACTTCAATGAGTTTGCAGGTGAGCTGGCTCCTCTCCGTGGCTCTGAAGCTCCCCTGGGTTGGGGCAGGCCCCCACTATCTCCCCATCTTCGAGGAATGAAGGAGAGAGCTGCATCTCTTGAGCCACGATGGGAAATGGACGCAGTTCCTCGGGTGATGTGCAAGGCAGCATCTCTGCTTGCCCTCATCCACTGGTTGAGGTGTGACGCCTGCAAGAACTTAGCTCTATTAACCATGTGGGTGCCTCAAATCAGAGGGCTGAACACTCTGTGCAAGCCCAGAGCTGCAGTGGTTTTACTCACGTGGGGAGAACACCTTGGCCATAACAGTGTGCCCTGAAAGAGCCATCCTGTGGCCACCAATAGCCCCTCTCCTCTTGCAGGTGTGAAGGAGGTGGACTACCGCCTGTACCCCAGCAAGGAGACCCAGCTGCAGTGGCTGCACTCCTACCTGCAGGCCTACAAGCAGCTCACCCAGGGGGGGCAGGGAGGCAATGGGGTCACCGTGTCCGAGAAGGAGCTGGAGGCTCTCTATGTGCAAGTGAACAAGTTTTCTTTGGTGAGTGCTGGAGGTGGGAAGGAGCTGACTTGGTTCCTGTCTTCTCCTTTTCACTCGCAGGGTTCAGGTGCTGCTGGGGTGAGGGCTGGGGGCCGCCCCACAGAGCCTGGCTGTGCTCGGAGGTGCTGAGCTCCAGGGCAAGGTCAGAGATAGTGCTGGGTGAGGACACTGGGATTGCAGAGGGGATGGTTGGCAACCTGAGCAGCTTGCTTTCGCCAAGAGCATTTACAAAACTGATTTTCAGAGAGGAGCTGCCTGTGTCTGACAGCTGAATTGCAGCCCTTTGAACTGAGGCAGGGAGCTGTGTGCTGGGACGTCTGTGCTCTGCCCTCACGCCTTCCAGCAGAGCTGTTTGCTGCAGCAGGGACCTATCCCAGCATGACCAAATCTCACGTTGGTTGTGGGGTTAGGGGGAACTTCCAGCAGCAAAGCTGTATGTACCCTGAGCACTCAGCACTGCTGCTCAGCATCCTTCCTCACCTGGGCTGCCATCCACCTTTGGAGCTTATAGAAATCCTCGCCTGGGCTGTGCTGCTTCTGATCCCTGTTCTGTCTGTTGCAGGCATCCCATTTCCTCTGGGCATGCTGGGGCCTGATCCAGGATAAATACTCTACCATAGACTTTAACTTCTTAAGGTGAGTCCGTGCTGAGCTCTGCAGAGCTGAGGGGACCAATGTCCAAGTGCTCAATACTGGATGGATCCCAAAACCCTGGCTGGGTGCGTGTCTCATGTCCATCCCTCTTTTGGCAGATATGCAAAGCTAAGGTTTAGGCAGTACTTCAAGATGAAGCCGGTGGTCACAGCCCTGCAGATCTCCAAATAGCAGCTCTTGCCCTTGGGACCCTGAGTTATTTTGTCCTTGCTGCATCCACAGCCCTGGCACCTCCCTCGCCCCCTCCCCACCCAGGGGTGAGGGCAGGTTCTGATGGTGGGAAGGGGGAAGAGGAGCTTTACCCCAGCCACCGATTAAAGGAGAACCCTGGACATACCCAAGACTGGACCATGAGATGCTCAAGAGGACCACGGAGAGGTCCCTGCCTACACAAGGACATTTCACCACCGCCTTACAGCAAGCCCAGCTCAGCCCCGCTGCCTGACAGCCCTGTGTCCTGCTGGCATTGCTGCTGCTGGGCCTGGCACTGGGAGGAAATGGGATCCCCCTCATCCATCCATTCAGCACTGAGCACTGCTGGGATGCTTTAGCTGCCCCATGCTCACGCTGTGCCTGTTGACTTCACTGTTCCCTCTTGTTCCCTCTGCCCTGTCTGCTCAGTGCTCTCGCCCCCCAAAACCACCCTCCGTAGGTCTGTGTTCACCCCAGAGCTGGGGCTATGTCTGAGCACGGGACCCTTTTTTAAGGAGGATGGGTTCTGCTGCCATCCGGCTCCAGGCTGGGCCATGGCACTGCAAGGCAGCAAAGGCAGCATCCTCAGCAGTGCTTCAGGCACTGCTCTGTGCTCAGCCCGGGGCTAAACCTCCCCACGGCCCCATCAGCTTCACTTGCAGGATCCCACAGCGCAGCAGGGGGGCTCCCAGCCCTGTCACCCCTCATGTCCCCCAGTACTGGGGGGCTCCGTGCAGCCACAGCTATGGAGTGTGGCTGCCCCATCCCTGCACTCTTCCCCCCATTGGTGCAGCTCTGGAGGCCCACATGAGATGCCCTGGCAGGAGGTGGATGGAGCCGAGCTGCCCCTAGAAGTGGGCACAGCTTTGTCCTCAGCTGGCATTTGGCCGCTGTCCCCTCTGCAAGGATGAGCCCCCCCTCACTGAGCACTGCCCAGCTCATGACAGTGGTGGTGCATCAGGTGGGGGCTGGGGGATGCGGTCACTTGTCTCGGCTGCTTGGCAGATGCCACAGGACAAAGCGTCTGCCCCCTCTGCCAGGGCACAGGAACCTAACCCAGCAAAAACCCGCGACTTTTGTTGCATCTGGTGTTTGTTTTGGTGCACAATAAAAGCTGCTGGTAGCTGGAAATCGGGGGCCAATGGATCTGTGGTGCCTGGTTCAGGACTTGGGTTGGTACAGGAGCTGAGGGGGCCTCTCATCACAGGGTGTGCTGCTGCTGTTGCCCCCTGGCAGAGCAATGTCCCTGCTTCAGGCAGGGCAGTGTGGAGCATTTGGCTGCAGGAGGCAGCAGGCAGAGGAGGCTGAACCCCAAATGTGGGGATGAGACAGGTAAGAAGGGAGGGGAGGGCAGGGGAAAGAGCAATGGACCAGCACAGAGAAAGCATTGTATGGAGCAGGAAGAGCGGTGGGAAGGGGGAAGGAAGCTCCCAGATCTCTACGCTGGAAGCCTGGATCCCAAGCCCTTGGGTTGGCCAGCCCCAGCCCCGAGCTCAGCTCCAAAACATCATCTTTATTGTGCCAAGGGGTGGGGAGGGCAGTTTGTAAACAAGTATGTGAAATATACAGGTTAAGTTACTCGTCGTCTTATTAACAAAATAAAGCTCTATCTATATTTACAGTCTTTAAAAAAAAAAAAGAGAGAGAGGAAGAGCTGCCCCTTCGGTGCGCGCGGCCGCATCCAGCCCCCAGCCTGAGCTGTGCCATGAGGGGAATAAATAAAGCACTGAGAAAAGGGGAAGAGAGAGAGGGGTGGGCAAAGAGAAAGGACCCCCACCGGCTGCTGTGGCCCTGGAGTGCGAGGGAGCAGCAGTGCTGCTGCAGCCCCTAGCAGAGATGTGATGCATGCAGCACGGCTGTGCCTGGCTGCTGCCACACGGCGGTGCATGTGCTCCGCGCTGCTCCCAGTGCTGCATGCAAACCCTGCGCTGGGTGCACGGGTGCTGAGCAGAGCTGGGTATTATTGGTTTTTTTCTTTTTTTTTCTCTTTAAATTGCTGCTATTTTTTCATCTCCCCCTCTCCCCCCTGCCCCCCCTGCTGTTTCCACAATGCATGGGGTGAAGCCTGCGCTCGCAGAGCTGCGGTGCAAAGGAGGCACCGGGAGATGCGCGGACCCAGAGCAGTGCTGTGCACTGGGGCTGCCCGAGGGCTGGGGCACAGCCAGGGAACAGCACCCGCTTTATTTACAAAGTGGGACAGAGCGTCGGGAGCATAAAGGGCTCCTCAGTGCCCTTGGCTCACGCTCGGGTCAGGCAAGAGCTAAAAAAGGCTCCATGGGAATTCACTGGCAGGCTGTAAAGGGGAACCGCAGTGGGGTGGGGAGGGCTGGGCTGAGCAGAGCTTATGGGTGCCCCCATGGCCAGGGGTTGGCAAGTGGCATAGGTAGGGAATAGAGAGCTGGAGGCTTCCCACATCCCAAACTCCTCAGGTCCTTACTGGGGGCTGCAGGGTTCCTGAGCCATCAGCTCTCGGCCAAGCTGCAGAGCCCCATTCCCTACAGCAGCAATGGCACCGCCACGTACCCAAACCCCCACCATCACCCACCGCTGCTCATCTCATCCCTGCAGCTGCTGGTTCTTTGCCTGCACCGCATCGGGGGTCACCAGTGCCTGGTGCCAGCCAGCCCCGCTGCCCCCCGCCCGGCCCCTCAGTCTGTCAGCACCACCAGCTCTCCATCGCTCTTCTCCTCTCCCTCCGAGTCCTCCTCCTCGCTGTAGCGATACATCTCACCATCCGCCACCGAGTGCCCATCGTCCCCTCCGCCGTCACCTTCCTTCAGGCTACGAGCGCTGACGATGACGGGCATGCTGGGGTCCACACCACGGGGCAGGTAATGCTCCATCAGCGGGGACGGCAGCTGCATGCCCACCGGCCGAGGGTACAGCACATCCGAGGAGCCGGGGGGCAGCTGGCTG
>JAOWBP010052797.1:0-11629 GCA_028571105.1 Tragopan temminckii
GTTCAAGGCCAGGTTGGATGGGGCCCTGGGCAGCCTGGTCTAGTATTAACTGGGGAGGTTGGTGGCCCTGCATGTGGTGGGGGGGTTGGACATTCATGATCCTTGTGGTCCTTTCCAACCTGCCGTTCTGTGATTCTGTGTAGATAGTTTTGTGGATTTCTCAGCTGTAATGTAGAAATAAGAGTGAAGGTGCCTTTTCAGAGGACAGTGAGGGCTGAAATATTTCATTCTTGGCAACCAGGATGTTTATGAGTTCAAGCATTTGAATTTCAGTCTCTGCAATTGATAAGAATAGTTTTTACTGTTTGATTAACAGAGAAAAAATAGTAATGCTTAACAATTCTTTTGTCATAATGAATACTATATTAATATCATTCATGAGTCATATTACCATAACACTAGTAAATGTTATAGTTGATACATTATTGCCTTAAAAGAAACAAAGAGTAAAGTACTTCTGTCTTGTTGAAGTACATACATACATCTGTCTGCATTATTTGTATATTTGTATAAAAATATATATTAAAAACACTAGGCAGAGGGTGTTCATGAATTAAAAGATAAGCTTTCTACATAGAAGTACATGGCCTTAAACTCTTAAAGTACATACTTCTGTATTTGTATATACTCTCCAGATTCATGTAGAGTTAGACTTCTGCTATACTTGTGTTGAATATTACTGTTATACTTAGAAGGTGCTTCCAGTACCCTGAAAATATCTTTCGATTCTCCTGTTGACAGCATCTTGGCAAAACTGAATAAAAAGACTGTGGATAACTCTTGATTAATACACCAGCTCTTGATTAATACACCACCACGACAAACATTCAGAAGAAGCAGCTGATGTAGAGCAAACAGTACATTTATACTGGATTTCTCATCAGAGTTGCAGAACCTGATTTGAATCGTCTGTACAAAAATGTTACTCAAGTAGTGTTGTGACTATTGAGATAAGAAGGAAAGTTCAGTGGCAGACGGTTCAGACACATCTAGTGAAATATATGTCCCAGGAGAATCCACTACTCAAAACCTAATTGCTCTATATTTTCTGACCTTGCTTATAAAACAAAATGGTTTTGCTTTTCCTCCTACGCTATAGTATCTACAGAACTCTGGAAATTCTTGCTGTATGTTGTGAATAGATAGACCACACTGACCAAAGCTCCTTTCTGAACATTCCTCCAGGCAAATGGTATCTCCAAAGCTAATCACAGTTCATTGTGGAAGCATTCTAGCACACTACTACAAGAACATTTCATAAATGTAGAATATAGAAAGTAATTGCTCACTCACTCAATTGTACTTTATGATGTATCCATCCTGTAGTTTGAAGTCATTTCAATTGGTTTTAATAGCCAACTGAAAGTCTTGACTTCACCTACCAGTATAATTTCAATTCACTTCCAATGCATTGATTCCTCCCAAAGTACTGCTGGTGGTTTTAAAAGTTGGAACTTCACAGAATCACAGAATGGCCATGGTTGGAAGGAACCTCAAGGATCATGAAACTCCAACCCACAGAATCACAGAATGGCCAGAACTTCAGTGATATGCCTTCTCCTTTCTGACAAAGTACTTCAAAGATAGTGGAAAGAGACTCTTTCACCTAACACTTCTTCTTGCATGTTGTTACCTGAGGCAATAATGTCCTTGCTGGGTTGAGACAAATATATGATAAATATATTTTGCTTAGATAGTTTTTGTTTAGTAGGTTTTTGCTATTGGTTGTTATTGCTTGTTGTTTTTTTTGTTTACTTGTTTGTGTGCTTGAGGACTTGTTTTGGTGGAAAACACTGAGCAAATTGGAGAAGGGAATGGAAATTGATATCAGATAACTGAAGAGGAGAGACACCCCAAGGTATTAACTGCTGTAGGCTATGTACTTCTTCATAAATTATTTGTTGTTTTATCAAGAACATTAGAAGGGGCATTTGACAAAACTGATATCAACAACAATAGTGGTCAAGCTAAAAAAATAAAGAAAATTCTACAGAAATTTTTCTTAAAATTATCCAATAAGTAACCCTTTGTCTTATTGAGACCTCCAATCATTATACACACTAAATGTAATATTTAGTGTAGGGAATGGTGATTTTCTTAGCATTGCATTAGAATGTAGTATCTTCTCCATTACTATTTCCTTATGGCAGTAAATTAAGTTATTCACAATCATGTGATTTCTCTGAAAGATTAGATATCTTCAAATATTACAGTAGTAATTATATTTAACATTTATACAGCATTTTTGTGTTTTTTTCTGCTTTTTTTTTTTTTAATCTCTAGAATCCCTTAGCAACATCAACCATAAATACGGAGCAGACAAGAAATAAGCGATGCTGAAGATTGAAATTTGGCAGTATTTTTTGATTATTTTTTAACCCCTGGCAAATCGTTTACTTCAAGGTGCTAAAATGCAGACTTTCGTTGCTTTTAAACTTTGACACTGTCAGTAGCAAAATCAATATTAATACTGATGCTAAAATATTTATTCCTGTCTTCCACAGTACTAGGGAAATAAATATGTAATAACTAATAGCAGTAATTTTCCAAATTCTGATATGTAGTGCACTTGGGAACACAGATTTTTGTACAGTTTTATTTTGCAGTCATCAGCCTGTTTCCAAATATGATAATCTCTGAGGATCTGATCTTCAGGCTTTTAACAGCATATTGATATTTTAATTTGCCTAGTGTAAAGGGACACCAAATCAAGTTATTCTATTTACTTGCCTCTTCTCTCATCATTCAACACCAACTATGTGCCTCAAATACTGAAAAGCCAAAAATCACAAGGGTTTTTTTGCAGCACTAGAAAAGCAAAGCAAAACTGATACCATTATTATATTTTTAGGAGTTAGGTCATGGTGATCATGGTTGCTTTTTTCCTTATGGAGATCATATCATGTATTCTATATATTAGAATGCTAGATAAAAAAGTATGTTTTCTATTAAGGATTTATCAGTTTGGATAATGCCCCAAGAATAGAAGTTCCCTGAAAAACAATTCTTAAGATAAAAATTCTCCTGTAGAGTGAAGTTTCATGACAGTAATAATTCTTAGCAGTGACTGATTACTCAGTTTTAGCCAAGAAGAGAATGAGTACACAGCAGGTAGAGTACAGAGTATGCCACAGGTTCTCTCATAAAGTCGCATGTGTGATATTATCCATCTTTTCAAATCCATTCTCAAAACTGGTTTAATATTAGTGTAAGTTTTTACTGGCTGCAGGATCAAGTCCAGAGAGGGATGGACAGTGGCTCAATGTCTGGATGGAGATTGGTGATGAGTGGTGTCCCTCAGGAGTTGGTGCGGGGGCTGATACTCTTTAATATCTTCATCAGTGATAATGACAGTGGACTCGAGTGCACGCACCTTCAGTAATTTTGCTGATGGCACCAGGCTGTGGGGTGTGGTCAGCACACCAGATGGACAGGATACCATCCAGAGGGACTTAACCAAGTGAGCCCAGATGAGCATCAGGAGGTTCATCAAATCCAAATGCAAGATCTTGCACCTGGGTCAAGGCAACCCCAATCATCAATACAAGCTGGAGGATAAAAGGGTTGAGCATAGGTCCCTGCCAAAAGAGACCTGGGGGTACTGGTGGATGGGAAGCTGGACGCGAGCCAGCTATGTGCCCTCGTGGCCCAGAAAGCCAGCCATATCCTGGGCTGTATCAAAAAAAAATCAAGGCCTCACCTGGAGTACTGCATCCAGGGATGGAGTCCTCAGTACAGGACAAACATAGACGTGGTGGAATGTGTCCAGAAGAGGGCCACAAAAATGATCCAAGGAGGGAACACCTCTCCTATGAGGATAGACTGAGAGAGCTGGGGCTGTTCAGCCTGGAGAAGAGAAGGCTGCAATGTGACCTGTCAGTATCTGAAGGGGAGATACAGGAAAGAAGGGGAAGAGTCTTTAGCAGGGGAAATGGTTTCAAGCTCAAAAAGGATAGATTTGGGTTAGACATAAAGAAAAAATTTTTTATAGTGAGGGTGGCAAGGCACTGGAACAGTTTGTCTTGTGTTGTAGTTGATGCCTGGTCCCTAGAGTCTTTCAAGACGATGCTGGATCAGGCCTTGAGCAACCTGATCTAGCTGTGGTATCCCTGTTCATTGTGGGGGAGTTGGACTAGATGGCCTACAGAGGGGCCATTCCAACTCTAAGGATTCTATGATTCTGTGATTCTAAGTTTAATTCTCATTTCAGTGATATGTTATAATATAGTTGATACTCCCACATTCTTCAAATCCCTTTGTGTGAGTTTCTGCCTATTTTGTCATTTTAGACCTATTAACTCTTGTGATACTGTGCTTACCCATAATGAAGTCAAAGAACTGGAGATGCTTTGACTGGAGTGAATATGCAGGGTATTCAGGTGGAAAGTAGATCAGAACTGATAAATGAAAAATTATGTGCTAGTTAGCATGTGCTGAGAAGTGGAGTGAAAGTCAGAAGTATTTATATCCAGCTGTGAAACACTACTGATGCCAGGTTACTTCTGGATCTCAGTAAGAAAGACCCAACGACAACTGGCTTTTAACTGCTTTAATACAATACAATAATAATAAGAATATAGATAGTAAATCATACCCCTTCAAATGCAGGGCAGCCTGCATCTGTGCGGCATCTGATAAAGCTCAGATGGATTTTACTGCAATACACTGTGCAGAGCAGAGCAAATCCTGTCTGTGGAGAGAAACTCTCTTTTTTTGGTCCTGTCCTCCAAACAGCATTTATTTTCCTTACAGGGAAAAAAAAAAACGAAAACAAAACTTTAGTCCTGAAGCTTGTTTTCATGAGAACTTCTTACTGCACATGCAGATAAAAGCAAGGGCACTCCCAGCGATGAGTGTGAGATGCCTGCAGGCTCCTCCGCTACAGGGAAATGAATGGATTTATCCTGCATCAAGACACAGCCCTGTACAGCTCAGCTGTACAAGCAGCACAGCAAAGACCTGTATGTGCTCAGGTTAACTGTTATGTGGATTGCTTGCTGACTCTTAAATGTCCAACAGCTTCTCAGTGAGGATAATACATTCCACTCCTTGATCTGCATGGGTTACCTTTCCTGAAGATATATATTACAGATCATATTGATAATGGAAAGGTTTCTCAAGTAGAACAGATGTGGCCTTCTCAAGATCACTGAGTCCTTGAATACAGGGCTCACAATCCACTTTACAGATCAATCCATTCCCTGCCTTATACGTAAAACATGCTTAAGTAAATGTAGATGGACAAACAACACAGCACAATACACTGTTAAATGGACTACAGGAGGTAACTAAAATCAGCTATGTTGAGTGTGTGCACTCCCATCTTCAGGGTGCCGGAGGCCAGTACCTTCCTCCTGCTCAGATACATCAGTGTCATAGTAGCAGTCATCTTCCTCAGAAAATTTTAAGTTGTATGTCTCTGCGCTCACAAACCTCTTCAGTCAACTTCTCGATTCTTGCAGATGGCTTAAAGCAGATGTTCAGATGTGCAGCATTGTGACAGCCTCAGGGAGACTGCCTGAACTTCAGTGGAGCAGATTTTGTATGCATCATTCTTGCTGCAAGTCCAGCAGCATATCACTGGAAATGAGTTATGCAAGACCATCTTTTTTTTTTTTCTTTTTTTTTTTTTTGGATTAATTCCTTGTCCTGAGTGACATCTCACTGTAAAAGTGCTTAGGAAAAAAATTTGAACATATTCAAACAAGAACTGAACATTTGTTTCTTAAGAATTGCATTAATCTAGAAAAATGCCTAATGATATGGAAAGGATATTTTTTAGGACATCCTATTTTGGATAAATAAGATATCTTTCCTATTTATTCAGTGTAGAACACCATAATTGCTTTTATAGTTTTGTTACCTAGAGTCCAGGCACAAGCAGCCTAACCTGCCAAATAATAGCTCAGGGAATTATGTTACAGATGAATATAAAAACAAGATTTCTAGAACAATAAGACTGAAAAGCAGCTTTGCTGAGATACACACAATAATACTGAGTAGTTTAGAGAAAAGAATTGAGGAATCTCAAGAGATTAAATAGCAGAGGATCTTACTGCGCTGTTTTCAGGGAGTAAGCAATCCCGAGCCAGTTAGAAAACAGATTTGGTATTTATCATAATGCATTTATAAGCAAATAAGTTTGTTTCTTTCTTAAACTAGCCATTGCAAAGCCTTTTTTTTTTTTTTTTTTTTGTCAAGTCCAAAGTGTTTAAGAGCAGATCTTAACAGGAAACAAGATACTGACTTTACATTTGCTTTGTCACAGAGTCACAGAATTGCAGGTGTTGGAAGGGACCTCAGGAGATCATCAAGTCCAACCCCCCTGCTGGGGCAGGTACCTTCCAATAGATCACAGATGTAGGCACCCAGATGGGTGTTGAATGTCTCCATAGAAGGAGACTCCACAACCTCTCTGGACTACTTGTTCCAGTGTTCCAACACTTACCATAAAGAAGTTCTTCCTCATTTTTGTTCGGAACTTCCTATGTTCAAGTATTAGGCCATTACGCCTTGCCTGTTGCTGTGTACCACCAAGAAGACCCTGGCCTCATCCATTTGCCTCCCACCTCCCTTTAGATATTTATAAACATTTATTGCATCCCCTCTCAATGTCCTCCTCCCCAGGCTGAACATACCCAGCTTACTCAGCCTTTCCTCACACAGGAGATGCTCCAGGCCCTTTATCATTTTTGTGGCCCTTTGCTGGACTCATTTTAGGAGATCCCTGTCTTTCTTGAACTGGGCAGCCCAGAACTGGATTCAGTAGTCCAACTGTGGCCTTGCCAGGGCAGAGTGGAGGGGGAAGATCACTTCTCTCAACCTACTGACCATGCTCTTTTTAATGCACCTCAGGATACCATTGGCCTTCCTGGCCAGAAAGGCACACTGCTGGCTCGTGGCCAACCTGTTGACCACCAGGACACCCAGGTCCTTCTCTGCAGAACTTCTTTCCAGTACGTCATCCTCTAACCTGTACTAATGCATGTGGTTATTCCTCCTCAGGAGCAAGACTCTACACTTGCTTTTGTTGAACTTCATCCGGTTCCTCCCTACTCATCCTTCCAGTCCGTCCAGTTCTTGTTGAATGGCAGCACAGCCTTTCTGCTGTGTCAGCCACTCCTCCCAGTTTTCTATCATCAGCAAACTTGCTAAGGGCGGACTCTATCCCTTAGTGTCAGTAAGAGTAGAATCAGTTACACTTCTTTGAATATTGTAGAAATGTTTAAGTAGGTATTTCTCCTATTTTTGAAAATCCTTAATAATGAAATACATTCTCCAGGGGTTACCTGGGGCACTACTAGCCTGGCAGATCATTCTCTGCTGGAAATTTTCAAATCTTAAATGTCTGTGTAACTGTCTAGTTACAAAGTTAATTTGTTTGAACTTGTATGGTGACATAATGATAAATGTTTTCAACTAATATATATAACTTGAGATTTCAAACTGATTATGTTTTCACTGGATTCCAAATCCTGTTTTCAAAAATCTTAGAAAAGATCTTATAAAATAGATTAGAAGGTTCCAGACGCTATTCAGTTCCATACAAATTTGCATGATCAATGCACTCCGTTGGGAATATTCATTTCAAGTGAAAGATTTCTTTTCATTTTGCCTATGTTGTTCTTAAATCTATTCATTTCCTGTGCAATACAACTCAAAGGTGATTATCCTGTAATTGTTTCCTATATGTTGGTCTTCTCAATTTGCTAGAATTTGATTTCTGCTTTTTTTTCCTCCTGGCCTTCTAAAATTTATGGTTACATACATCTTCTGTGTGTCCCTCAGTTTTCACTACCCTAATTGTTTATAGAAATAATGGTATGATTTGTCATATTTTGTCACCTAGAAGAAGTTGATAATCTTCATTTCCTCTACTAAATTTGCAAAGTGTGCAAAATTACAGGCACAAAATGTGCTGAGCTGGCTTTTCCCTCAGTTATCTATAGTAAATGCTTAGGACATAATTTGTCACATGATGTGATATTAAATTTCAATTCTCTTCTAGCAGAGGCAGAATTATGTCTTAAAGGTTTAATTTATATTTAGTAACTTAGATACAACTCTCAAAGATGAAAGACAGTATCCCAATTATATCAAAATTGCACATCTGTAGTCTGAATTGTGTTCCTAGCCTTTTCAAAATATTTCTCTAAGATTTTCTTGAAACACAATTTATGACAGTTCTGATTTAATAATACTTATGGGTGTTGGGTACTCATCAGCTATGTGAATATTCCCATCTTCTCTCACTCAGGAACTACTCATGGGAATTAAAAGATAGATATTCCTTTCATTGCCCTCATGCTTCCTTGAGAACAGCTCCAAGCAGTGAAAAAGCATGGAAGGAAACAAGCAATCATGTCCCATTCCTACCCCCTCCCTAAAATAAAATAAGCAGCGTATAAGCTTTATTTGGAATAACGTGGTATTTGGAAATAAAAAATGTGATTGTCGATATATGTAAATTATGTATTTAGATGACATTTTTTTATTATTCTAGTCTCATAAAGCCTCCTTGTGCCTATTGAAAGCTGTCCAGATGTGCCCATTCTGCAATTAGATGAAAAGAATTTGGCTAGTTTTTATTAACAACTAGAACTTATCTGAGCAATAGCAAGCTGCTGTCTACAATTTTCTATGAAAAAATAGCATGTAAAACAGACAACAAATAACTAGCCATGCAGTCAGCTGTGAGAAAATATTAGGCCCAAGTAGATAGCCTTCACCTCATTACATATAGAAACACTTTTAAACAAACAGCCATTTGAAATTCACTCACAAAAATGAAAATGAAACTGAACGTGTCCTTCCTTCATTTCTGAAGCAGGATGTTCAGAGGGTTTTCTGGATTTTACCAGTTCAACAAAGGTGAAAATGCTGCCTAAAACTGTTTAGCAGAATCGATGTAAGATTCAGATACAGTCTCTGAAGTGATGCTGAATAATTTGTAAGCATTTTTGTGCTTAATCTTTCACAAAATTCAGCATCGTGCATTGCTGACATCCACTGAATGCAAAAGATTAATTTCCCAGCATGGACAGAAGTGTAAATGATCTCGATGCAAAACTCCAGTTCAAATCCCAATGGCTACATGTTAAGCTGTTCTGCAGCGTGTGTTTCTTGATTTCATCCTTAAAAGAAGAGACATAAAAATGATCAGGCTCACTTACTTTCATCACCTGTGAACTGATTCTTTCATTTCAAAGATAATTCTCAAGTAGTCACTAAAAGCCACAGCTCCCCCCGTCCCAAAAAAGAAGAACGTATAAAACAAAACTGCAGTTAATTTACAGGGGATGGGAACATTCTAAGGTGCGCTGTATCACAACAGACTTGTATTTAGTGAAGTCTAAAACATAAAGTATCTGTTTGGTTGGTTTTTTAATCAATATATGTTCACTTTTACAAATGCATCATACTGGAATAAAGATAATATCCAGGAAAGATGGAAATAATCAAAGCTCAGTTTCATTCAGATTATCTGCAATATAGAGGCATTGTTTTAATTTTAAAAGCATGTTATTTCACATCTGATGATGTTACACTTCCAAACTTTTTAGCTGTTTTGTTTTTGTTTTGTTTTCAATGTCACAGTATTTATCTTATGTTTTAAACTGCTTAGTAACCTCTATTTTTATTGAGCTGTTTTATTCGTATTCCTTCTTGACTGACAGATGATGGTTATCCATTAGTCCCATGAAATGGCAGTCCCTTCTTAAAACCAGTCACATCAGCAAGGTATGCTATCACTCTACTTCTGAAAAAGGTTTTGCTCTCAGGAACTTGTCATTAAATGTATTAATTTCTTCAGTGACTTAAAAAATTCAGTCTGGAAAAAATATATGGTCTTGCGGCCTCAAAGAAGAGTAGTGTTGGCAGGTTAGTAAGAACATAAGCACAAATAAAATATTTCTTCACGACGAAGAGCAGTGCACAGAAGCAAAGCTCATACTGCTGTTGTGATTTGCTGAGTGCACTGTTCACATCAGAGACTTGAAATAAATGTATCCCCCACTTCCTGAATGCACATTTCTGGGCAGGTTATATACCCATATTTCGAGCTCCCTGACATGGCTTCTCATTCTTGTTCACTCTGCACTTGTCCCATCCTGTTCTCTTTTCTCCCAAATGCCCTTTCCTTTCATGCTTTGGACTTTGTGCACTTTTCAGAACCAAATCATTTTTTATAACCATTTCATGTAATCTGCCTATGTGACAGTCTTTATCTGCTCCCTCATATTTTTTTCTCTTCTCACTCCACATACCAGTAGTTTGTGTCCCATTATGTCTTTCCCAGTGATCCTTTACCAGATGGTTATTATGCATAAACTTAATGAAATGAGTTGAATATCGCCTTTTCTCCCATAATAAAGATCTATATATGTGAGGGAATGCGATGTTTCATTTTCTTCACTATCGTAGGTTGCACTTTGCCTCTGTCTACATTTGTTCTTCCCATGTGCAAAGAGCTGCTGTGCCTCTTTTCTCATAATCACTGCCATGACTCTTTTATCTCATAGTCTTCGTGCCATTCTTTCTGTCGAGTAAATTATTTAAGCTAACCATTTCCTCTACAGGAAGGATGGATAAAGGCAGTATCATTACTCTGGAAGATGGTATCAAGTATTATAAATCAGTTCTTCTGCTTGTGGCCAATTACAAAGATGACTGAAATTGTGAGTCTGCTGACCAGGGGTCCCCTCCAGTTTTTCTTTTCTTGATGGATGCTATTCAGTAGGCTATTGATATCCAGGGTGTATCCTGGTGTTTCAGATATGATTTAACATGGTATTACATTGGTTTGTTACAGTAACAAAAGACAAGATCCACTGTGTTTAATGCTACAGTCATTTCAAGGACTGTAAGTTTATTCATTTTGCAATATTGTTTTTGCTAATGAAAATTTTCAACAGTTGCCAACCTTTCTTTATACATGGAAACTTATTGATTTCTTACTTGTAGAACACTATCGGTGTAGAGCACATTTCCTTTACACTTCAAATTGCTGCTGAAAAAACGTCAAAGAAAAAACCTTTAGAAAAGAAATTAATTACTGTGCAGAAACCTTCACAAAGATCAGGGAGCTGTAGCATAAAATGAAAGAAACCATTCAATAGAAGAAAGAATCAATTTTCGTTTATATTCTTTCTCCTGATCTCAATTACGAAGTCAAAGATTCTCACAAACATAGCTCGTCAAACACCAGAGAATGTATATTAAGATTTGCAAATTTTCCCTCAGAAGTTAGCCTTCCAATTTCTCCAGTCATTTTGATGCTTTCTCTGAGATTTCCTTGCATCTATAGTCATATGATTGTGTGACTTTACTAACTGAATGACAGTAAATTTTTCAAGAGAGTATTGTTTTGAAGGAGCAGCAGACTGACATTTGTATCAACAGCTGTAGTTCAGTGTTTCATTCCCTCTAAATAGTACACTGAAAAGCAATGACACTGTTGGTTATTCTTGTTTTGTCCAACACTGCTACTTGGTAGGAGAGTTTCCCTAACTCATCAGTTTAAATAATTGTCTGAAGAGATTAAAAAAAAAAAAAAAAGATAAAATATAAGATAAGCAAGAAGGTAGAGATTAACTCAAAAATCCCTTATGATAAAAGGATGTTAATA
>JAOWBP010052798.1:0-12281 GCA_028571105.1 Tragopan temminckii
TAGATTCAGCTAGGGCTCGGGATCAGCTGATTCTCCCTGCGCGGAGCTCATTGTCATCTCCACAGCTGAGACACTTCAGCACACTGCAGACGCCGGTAACGCGGGGCACGGCAGTTCTACAGCCGAACTGTGGAACGCAACCCTTAGCAGCGTTCCCTCAGCACAGCTCTGCGCGGGAGCGCTCGCAGCACCGCCGCACCGTTGTCGATTACCTTTAGCCGGGACTCGGGACCGGCTCTTCAGCCCCGGCGGGCGGCGCTCGCTCTCCAGTGCCGCCTCTCAGCCGGCAGTCCGGGAGGAGGCTCCGCCCGTTCCGCCGCACACCCTCCGCGGCCGGGACCTGGATCGGGACTGGGGCGAGGACCGGGGCCGAGACCTGGATCGGGATTCGGACGGGGACCGTGCGGCGCGGCCCCAGGGCAGCGGCAGCCCTCAGTCGGCCCCGGCCAGCGACACCATAGCAACGGCCGCCTCGCGCCGGAGGCCCTCCCCTAGCAACGGTGTCGCCGCGCGCCTCGCCCCGCCCTCTCCTTTTCAACTCTCGTGAGATCCGAGCGTCTTCGTCTCTTCCTCTGTGTGTTGCTGCTGCTCTCGCGTGTGGTTGCCGGATTCGAGCTGAGCGGCCGGCAGCAGTGACGCCGTGTGGAGGCCGAGTCACAGCGCCGTGCGGGTGAGTGACGGCAGGACCGCGCGGAGCCGGCCCCGGGAGAGGGCTGTGTGCGGGGCTGTCGGCTCTCCTTGCGGTAGGAGAGTGCGGGCGGTGGCGGCGCGCATTTCTGAGCCGCGGTGCCTGGGCTGTGCCCGCGGCATGGCCGGGCTGTGACCGGAGCGGTACGTGGGTCCGTAGGGGTGCTGGGAGCGCAGCAACTCTGTCTGGGCGGTGCGCGGGAACGGTTCTGCTCCGCGCCGCGGTTCGGTCGTGTTACCGGTAAAACCTGCAGCTGCTGTAAGGGCTGTGCCCGAACAGAGTGTCGCATAGGGCTGCCGGGCAGCTGTCTTTGCCTCTGAGCAAAGCCCTCCCCATTCGAACGGTTTTGTGAGGTAAATACCATTTGAAACTTTTCTTCCTTATGTAGCCGTGTTTTGTTTACAGAAAGATTTCTCGTTTGCAATCGACTGCACAGCAGTGTGTCACAGTTGCCTCTCGTTGCATGTTTTTCCCTTGAAGTCGCTTTTTTTCCTCACTCTTGCTTCTGCAACATGTTCTTTTCTATCTCTGATCTCATTGCACGTGTTAATTCAAAGCTCTTTTTTTTCAGTATCTGGATCCGGCTCTATCTCAGGCCTTTCCCAGGGCTGTTTCCTCTAGCTGCCTGCTTGCAGTCTGCAGCCATGGATGAGCGTTGCTCTTGGTTGGTGTCCCTACCTGTTGGCTGGCTTTCAGAGGTCCAACGACATGCTTTGTGCATCTCAGTAACCTCTTGACTGTCGCCTTTTGTTCTTATTTTTGTTCACCTCTTTCTTTCTGAATCATCTTGAGTAACTTATTTAAGTAGCTTCAGCCTTTCCCCAGAGTACCCTCCTTTTCTCTCTTCAATCTGCTGTTGGATTAGATGGCCCAGAAATATAATTCAAATTACTGTCTACACACTAGTCACAGTCCTTACTCTGATGTTTCACTCTCATTTCCTTCTTCCCTGAACTAAAAATATGTCCCTGTATCATTTTGTGGAGGTTGACTTGAACTCATTCATATAGCTTGAAAACAAACACAGCCAAATCAAGCTGGGTGGGTTTCGACTATTTTTCTTTAATTAAGGAAAATCGTTCCACTGTATTTGTTCTGCCAGTCTGCTGTTATGGATTTGTCTTCAACTAGTTGTCTTTCTTGTAAAACATCACAGAGATATTTTTTTTTCCTGTTCAGATACATAAATCTTCCAAATCTTCTAAAATTGCATCTAGCTTTGCCCCATTTCTGTCTTGAAAACTCAGTGTATTCTATGATGTCCTGTCTGCGATCATCACTGACATCTACCTATCATGCTGTTTGAGACTGTTCTTCTGACAAATTTTTCAACATGTAGCATTTGTTCTTTCACCCAGTTTTAGTGCCAGGAAGACAGCAGTCCAAAGCAGCTCTCCTATCACCCACTGAAGCTCCCTTTTCCTTTTTAAGCACACTGGTATTTGAAAATGGTTAAATGGTTCGTGTGTGACTGACGCTGCTGATTATGTTAGTCACAGATGTCATCACTGTTGGTTTTTCTGTCACCTGATTCTAATTTGTATGCTTTCTTTGATTGCATGCTTGAGAACAGGGCCTCCTGTATGTGTACGGAAACATTAAATTTAAATTATGAGCCAACATTTTTCAATACAGCTTTCATTAGTAGCATTGCTTAGATCTTGGCCTAGTATTGTTCCTTATCAATAAGTGTATGTAGCTTTTTATGTGGGCCACAGGGGACGGGGGGATTGCAGGCATACAAAGTTAGTCTCTGCTGCTTCTGGCCCTGCAGTGCTGGCTAGGGTGCTATTTTTGTGTAAAAGTTGCTTGATCCTCTCAGCATTATATATATATAATATTTTATATATATGTGTGTGTATATGTGTGTGTATATATATATATATATGTATTTTACAAACAAATCTAGGCTGACTTTGCTTACTGAATCTGAATACAGAAGGGGAAAAAATCACCTGCCTTCTGCTTTGTAGGCTTATGGTATCGGATAGGCGTGTTTTATAATTCCTGAAGTTAAAGCCTGCATGATAGTCACTGAGTATCTGTTACTCATGGTGCTATAGAAATGGAAGTATCAGCTTCATGTGACTGTTTTTATTGATTTGGGTTTTTTGTTTGCTCTTCTTACTCATTAAAAGAAGCTTGACCTACTGGTTGAATGTCAGTGCTGTACTGCAAAGGAAGTTTCTGAGCTTGTAAGTTTGACATTTCTGAGAGGAGGATTTATAAAACTATTGTATGTCTAGTTGTGTCTGCTGTCTGCAGTGGTTTGCAAGAAACTGACTGGGCAGGTATGGATTTTCATGACAGATGGTGTTTGCAAGCGTGCTTTGAACTGCATTTCTGAAGAAGGGTGTAATATCACTGTGCTGGCATTTCCAGGAAATCTTACTTGTTAGCTAGTTTTAGTTGGTACTTTGACTAGAGAAGATGAAGTGCACCACCACTTCATACTGAAAGTCTGAAGAATCTCAAGTTTTGAGTTTCTCTTGCAACTGATGTCAGGTTTGGAGACTTACCTACTGGATTCTTCTGATTAACCTCGTTCAGCCTTACAGATTAGTTAGCTGAGGAGGCCTGGTTACAGCTGATGAGCTGCTGAAACCTGTCCCACTTGACAAAAACCTTCTGGCTGATGTTTACATCTGAATAGCTGTGAGTCTGCTGAGATGTTGTGTTAGTT
Organism: Tragopan temminckii; assembly: GCA_028571105.1. Classification (NCBI taxonomy): domain Eukaryota; kingdom Metazoa; phylum Chordata; class Aves; order Galliformes; family Phasianidae; genus Tragopan; species Tragopan temminckii. The sequence continues at coordinate 3,372 of JAOWBP010052798.1, forward strand.
ATTTAATGTTGTATTCTGTATTGCCAGCTGGAGCAGTTAATTCTTTGTTATACTTTTGGTACAGAAGCTGGCTTCTTGGGCTTCTGCTTCAAAACTTCAGGGCTTTGTTAATCATCCTCTTTAGTTAGACTCCAGAGTTTTGCAACCTTTCAAGTATCCTCAGTAAATATAATGTGGCTGTCTTGGAAATTTTGCTGTGTCTGTAGCCTCTAAATTTCTTAAATTAGTGATGACTCTAGCTTCAAGTTGATGGTAGCAATTCTAAACCTGTGCTCAAAGCTTTGAAAATCAGAGTCTGCTTCCTGGCTTTTAGAAGTACTGTTTTTCAGCATTTCTCCCTGTGCTAATTTTAGCATTGGCTAAGAAATCCTTATTTGCACCTAGAGGGCTGCTTATTAGAATGGTGACAGTCTAGTCAATATGACAGTGTTTTGTGATCTACTCAGGGTTTTTGGATCTAATTTTTCTTTGCTTTTATTTTTACTTTTACTATGCTCCTGGTGCCTTTTCATCATCAGCAATGTTTCAGGTGAAGTTGCTTGATTTCATGAAAGGCACTAGGTGGTATTTGGGGCAATGTCCTCCAGCACTTCTTGTATTGCAGCTGAGGTCTGAATGTTCTGCAAAAAGCATTTGCTTTAGTATAAACTACAATTGCTGCTGATGTGAAACTGTCCCCCTCCCCTCAAAAAAAAAAAAAAAAAAAAAATCATTTGAACCACAGTTGAAGCATTGTCTTTTCTGAATTTGCAAAATTGAAGTGAATTTGCAATTAGAAAATGTTATATTGATTTTGTGAACTAGTTTAGTAACTTTATGCCTTGCTCTTATTTGTGGCTTTGTGGGCTTGCAAAATTTGAAATAAAATTGATAAACACATTTCTTTATGATCAGCTCAAAAGTGCCATCAATAACAATCAAGAAAAAGATTGGCAGCATTATAGCAGAATATTTCTTAGAGAAGTATTTGTAGCTCCTGTTGAGTAGGGAGTGCAGCAAAGGTTGTTGCTTGTTTGCAGTGGTTTTTCACATAAAGCAGAAAAAGGAAAATAGAGTTGTTCAGGAGGGGCAGTCCAGTTTGGTCCTTTCTGCCCACGTCACCATCTTTTGTTTGTAGTGGTTTTGGTTTAAGTGCATAACAGAGCAGGTTGAAGAACTGATCCTACTTAAAGCTTCCTTTTTATCCATATACATGTGAAACTATGCCCTCATGTTGACTCTTGTCACTTTTGTTACATGAAAGATGTGGAGAAGGCAGCCAGCATGAGAGAACTTTAAGTGGCTTTAGCATGTCCTTGCAGCTGCAGTTCTCTTAATAACAGCCTGATTACTTATCTTTCCAATGCCAAAGCTTAATTCACGGGCTGGTTCTTACTTCATTAAAATAAGACCTTGATGCTGGAAGACAAATTCACTGCTCCAGAAAAGGGATGTTCCATGTGTTTGTGAGACTGTAGATGAGATAGAAACATGTAAGCAAGGTGCTGGTGAGCCTGTCTCAGGGTGCTTGGCAGTGGGGGAGCCTGGGCAGGTGGCTACCCTGCTTGGCACCTGGGTGTTGTTGTCTTGCCAGGCAGACAGTGCATCTGTGGGAAGGTAATTGGGTGGTTCCCTTTGGGGAATGCTCTTTGCCTTTTGTTCTAAGCTTCCTTGTTCCCAGGAGTAGCACCTTAGAGGGGGAAGAATAAGTGTTTTGCTGGAGTGATGCAGTCTAATGAACACAATTTGTTTCAATCCAGGATAAAATGTGTCTTTATTTTTTTGTTACTTGCACTTGAGAATGGTACCTGCTGTACCTGAACTCTGAGTGATGGCTGCTGAGGGAACTCAGTACTGGTTTGGTAAACCAAGCTTCCTTTCCCTTAGCTCCTTAATAATGTTCCTTCCACTCTGAAGTAGGCTGTAGACTTCTTTAAACATCTAAGCACACTTGATAAATGAGTGCAAATGCAATAACCATCTACATTAATGTTATGGCATCTCACAGTGATTGTGCTGTGGTACAGCTTTGGTAACCTGAATTTCCAGATAATACACAGTTAATGCTTGTTGGGACTTTCTGCATGAGAAAGTTGAGTGCCTTCTGTAATTCTTAATGAAATGCTTTTTTTTTTTCCTTTCCTGACTTCATATGGACACTTGATCTTCTTAGTTTTCTGATCAAAGTGTATTGGATTATAGAAACTGCAACAGGAAAAGAAACAGCCTTGTGTTGGAGATTGTAAAATGCTGCAGCTTTAACACTGTAAGTCTTTAAGCAGCTGCCTGGTGCTTTGCAAGTCAATGGAGCTGAAGTCAAAAGGTTAAGCAAGTATCTAAATTTTGCTCATAGGAGAACGTAAGGGATTTACTATACAATAAGGGCATACTGTAGATAACCTGTTTACTTATTTTAGCTGTGATAAAAATATTTCAGCCTGGACAATTAAAAAAAAATCTATTTTCTTTGGTAGGGCTAAATTTGAAAAAAACAACAACAACAACAACAACAAACTATAATGCAACTAATATTTTTAAGAAACTTGTTTTCTGCTATTCTCCTGTAATAAAAAATTTGGGGTCTAAATATAGCTGAGAGCTTTCCTTTTTTCATGACTAAAATGTCTTTATCTGAGAAGCTACAGTGTTTTACAGGAAAAGCCCCAGTTCCTTTGGGACTTGCTTCCAAAAAGGATTTAGTTGCACAGAGTGTAATGGAAATATACTAAATATGGGGGTGGGAGAATATATTATGTTTCTAAAATATTTCACCTAAGGCTTCAGAGAAATGTAGCAATCGTATCTATCTGTTCCTGGATTTTTTCAGATGCTTTAGAACCATCAGCTGTTTACTTCTAGCTGCTTCACCACTTTTATAAGCAGATTACTATACACAACTGTCTTGACAAAAGTGCCACTTCTAGATACGGCTTTAACACCAGATATTTAGGATTGGCTGTCTTGATTGACAGTTAATGGAGTTAATTTGTCTATGAGTGAAGTTTAAGGGGTATTAAACAGTCTTGGATCTCAGTCAAAGCAAAGGTAGGGTTATAGTGATTTCTACTTTGCCGTGAAATGTTTTCTGAAAAATTCAGTGAAACTGGACAGGATTGAACATTTCTAAGAATTGATGTTAATCTCCTTTTGGAGTAAAGGCTCAGATAAAACTGTTAATGATAATTGTTCTCTTTTTGGGCAACCACTCAAATTGTAAAACTGTTGATCTCCTTTCAACGTTGGGATCTTTGGAATTAACTTCATCCATTTGGAAGAAAGCTATGATATGTTTGCCTCATGTTTTATAGCCATTGACTTTTCTGTTTGGACCCAGTGGAATTAAGTGTGGCAAAATTGAAGCTGTCTACCAAAACTTACAGAACTATATTACTTACAGCAAAAAAAAAAATTTAGTGCAGGTATCAGCAAAATGTGTAGAAGATTATTGCTGTGTAGTGTTGAAGTCATGCTTGAGAATATCCTACATTCTATGTTTTTTATTTTTAAAAATGAAAACTAACAACACTAAAATGTGCATTGTCTTTTATTTTCCTGTGTGGCATTTTTTAAAAGGTAAACACTGCTCTCTTAATGTAGGTTGTGAGTGCTGCATGTGTGCTTTTGAGAGCGGTAGTGTGAGGAAACTTGCAGTGGAATGGCAGGACGGCCTCATCCTTATGACAGTAACTCCAGTGATCCAGAGAATTGGGATCGGAAATTGCATAATAGACCTCGTAAGCTTTGTAAACATTCAAGGTAGGTGCTGCATACAGTCTCTTGCATCTCAAAACTGCATTGGAAGCCTGTTCTAAAGGCTGCTGTATCTGGTTGTGGCAAGTCCTGTCATAAATTTCATGGTTCTTTTCTAAATAAATGCTACTTAACTATTTTAAAAGATGCTTCCCAATGTAACTGATTTGCCAGCTTCCCCTGTCTGTGTATGCATTTGCTCTGTGATATATTGGATCTTTGTTTCATTAAACTGAATGCCTTTTGTGTATATCAGGATACTGGTTCAGTGACCAAATATATGGGATGCTTACTGGAATTTACTTCCTGTTCATCGCTTTTTAGTTGGGTACTTTGTTAAGCAGCATACTTAAAATACTTGCAACTCCGTCATGGTGATGATTAATATTTGCTTGCATGCAAGTGTCACATGTAGCATTCTCTTTGTAAAGCTGTTTGTCAGATCTTGCTTGCCTCTGCTTCCCCCACTGCAAGAATGTTTCCTAAGTGCTTTCTGAAGACATAATGAAGTTAATTAGTGTTTTTCCAGCATCAAGCATTCCAAAAATGATCTAAGCCAGGCTATTAGGTACCCAGCAAATATATGTGAAGAAACACAGTGCTGAAAATACATATAAGCATTCAAAAAAAAAAGTGCATCTTTGAAGTACTTATGCCTTTTAGAAGTGCTGAATATATCTGAAAACATGTTAGCTAGCTAAAATTGTTGATTTTTTTTTAAGCTTTCCCACTTTAAGGATTTTTAGGAAAAGAACTAAGGAGAACATTCAATAACAGCAACATAATTCATGTTTCTTATTACATAGATTCAGATAAACTGTACTGCGGTGTTGCCTGAAGCATTCTGCAAGCAATTAATATTATTGGTTATTGTCCTGTCATTAAATGTTGGATAATTGAGACATCTGAGAGGGCAGGAAAAAAAGAATGCTTTGCTAATTAAAAAGCTCCTAGGGAGACCCATGCAATTATAGGCTTGAGATGTTACTTTACAGTAAATAATGGAATGGTTAATGCAGAACTCCTGCTTCTGGTCAGTGTGGGCCTATGAAATGCAGTTTTGTACAGCTGTTATTTTTGTTAAGGTTAGTGTCTGGTAAGTGTTTGATCTGTGCTTCTTATTTAGGGTCAAAATGTGGTGCAATGTTGGCAAATGAACAGTATAGTTATTAGATGGCACTGTGTGTGAATTGAGGACTGTTCACTATCAGTGTCACAGTGTAATTGCAAATGGATGATTCATTGCTGAGTCTAGTTTGTGGTGCTCTGTGGTCCTGCACTGCCTCCCATGACTGGCGATATGCAATGCAACCTAAAACTGATATTGGTGTAGATGGCTAATGGTGGAGGGAGTAGTAAATAATGAAAAGGGCTTGTTAACAGCACATGATCTGAGCAATCTGATAAATTGGGAGCAGACAACCATGCATTTTTAATATTACTAAATGTAAAGTTAAACATTTAGGAACAAAAAACGTAGGCCACTTTGTGGGCTGTGTAAACTGTGTCATTGTCAGTCTTGGTATTGTAAGGAATGGGCAGGATTTAATTGTAAGGAGCTTTCTCGATTGGCAGTTAAATAGATGTAAATCTATGGTAACACATGATCACATGATCAAAAGGGTTAATGTGGAGTTTACTTGAGGAAGTCTATGGCCTGTGCTTTGAGAAAGACTTGGATCACTTCGTTCAGTCTGAATTCAAGGTTCTCCCCTCGAAAGGCATGCCTCTGAAATAACTGCTGCAGAGTTAGATGTGGTTCTGGTGAAACATAGTGGGTGTTCCCAGCAAAATGCTGAACAGCCAGCATTTTATGGAAGCTTTTAGTATACGGGGTAGGGGGATACTATTTAAAGTAACATCATTTTTTATCTGAATAACATAGACTCTTTTTGGAAAGCTTTGTGAATAAGAAACCAAGTAATAGTCTGAGGTTACAACAGAATAAGGTATAAATTAAGGAGAAATATTGTTACCTCGTTCCTTTGAGATCCTTGATTACTTCATCGAATCAAGTTATTGGAAAATAGTGTACTTTATTTAAAAGCCTAAACTAAATAATCTGATTTTGTGTGGCTGAATGTAGAAATGTTACTATAGTTTCTGACTTAATGGACACTTTTTCTCTCAAGAGAAGTAAGTCTGAAAAATGCAGTGTGAGAAAAATGCCTTTGAAGACAAATCTTAAGGGTGGAACTGGAAGAAAATGGCTTCATTAAAAGGTTTGACTACTGCAGTCTTATTTGTTTTGCACTTTCAAAACGTACCTTATTGTCATAAGAAAAAAATACTCCAGATTTTAAAACTGTAATAATGGAATAAGAACTTTATAATGAATCTCGATGAGGGAGTAATATTTAAGATAGATGTTTAGCTTGTCACTTCTTGATGTTCTGTGGTGTTTAATCCACCAGCCTTGACATTCTTAGAATAGCTTAAATAATTGTCTGGACTTGTTGGAAACAATCCAGGAGTGTGAGCCATCCTCCTGTGTGTAAGGCTTAGTTTGTGTAGCAGCAAGGAGAGTTGTGGAGCCCTGATTCCTTCATGGTGTCATCTGCTTGATGCAGAGGACTTGTGCAAAACCCTGCTCGTATTTAACAGTCACACAGCTTTGTGTGTCTTTTTCTAGATTGAGAGTCAGATGGAATTTTTGAAACCTCTGGCAAGTTGTGATGTTCTCTCTCCTTTTTCTTACTTATTCTGAGGTGGGCAGTGTATCAGAAAACTGATACACACTCAACTGATATCACAACACAAGTGATCCCTAGAAAAAATTAAAGGATCCTGAGGGAATGAAATTGTGGTGTTGAAACTGAGTGTAGCTAATGATACAATCTGTCTTGCTTGTCCAAGCTATTAAGAAAACTTGGTGTTTATTCCAGCACCTAAGTAAGATGGAAGAAAACTTCCAGGAATCAAATGCTGAACAGCAGCTAAGGTTCAAGTAAGGAGTCATTAATATTTTCATTGATAGGGATTGCTGGTTTGTATTTTCTATTAATTTTTTCATTGGTTATTAGCTTCTCGTGTTAGTTTTTAGCTTCCAAAAGGCTTTACTTGCTGTTGGGAGATTTTCGTTTTAATTCTGTTGCACTAAGTACTTCATCTAGAGTAGTGGTGAAAAATCTGTCTGAAGCTTTCTTCCTTCTTAAGATTTTTCCTGAATATCTTTGCTGTTCTTCTAGTCAATACCAAATGATGTTTCCATATTTGTTCACTCTGTTCAAGTACTCTTAGATTTGAAATCCTGTCTGCTCTATTGCATGAATGACCAAAACATGGCTGTGCCGTGACTTTGTTTTCATGACACTTGAACCTTTGGAATCTTTAAAAATATTGAACTTTGGAAAATTTTCCGGAAATGATAAGTTACTGTGCAAATGCTGAAGGCTGAAAATTCTTGTAGCTAATTTTATTTTTGCATACTGGAGAAGGATGTATTCATGAGTTCTGAATGAATGTGCAACTTGTCTCAGCATTTTCTAAGTACATGACGCATCCTCAGAAGTGTGTTTTTTTGGTCATCCCTGCAATGGTATCAGAATATATAAGGTTTTCTGCTGCAGGACAGATTATTTTTTTCTGTTCTTATAATTTCAGCCACTGAACGTTTTGTAGGATGCTGCAGGTTTCATACACGTTCAGTAAGTGTTTGAATGTGATTCCTTTGAACTTCTGAAGATAATTTTTAATAGATGGACATACTTTCCAGTCCCAAGGAAGAATACTATGCTTCTTAGTTTCTTTAACTTGGATATTTAAAAAAAAAAAAAATCCCTTTTTGAAAATGGAGGAGGAATTGCTGGCATGTGAATAAAGGTAACCTGTTTTCTTGTACATGATGTATTTGAGTAGTTTGACAGAAATCATGAGGTGTGGCTGTATATTTACATAAAGGTTAATTCCTTGCTGCTTGAAAAATCCCTTTGGCAAATGAACACATTGGATTTTTAATTGTTATTGTTTCCTTCATGGAATGGAATTACTAAGAAATATATTGTTGGTGGTTGATAGGGCTTGCTGAAGAATATTTAAGAATTTTGGAACTGGAAATGTGTTTTCCAGAACTGCTGTGTGGAACAGAGGGAAGGTCCTGTAGCACTCCCCGGTTTGAATAGAGAATTCTGCCCAAGGGCTTTCTTCTTGGTGGCTGAGCCCCATTAGGCGTGGCTGCCAGACATTACTTTTGCAGGGTCTTGATGGCTGTGTGTGTCCTGACCTGCTGAGCAGCTTTGGGGGAGAATCAGAACTAGCGTATTCATGGCATGTTCTTTCTAGCTGAGCTGGAATAAAAAGGGAAACATGCTAGTTCTTCTCTGATGGAAAGACCACATATAGAGAATCAGTGCTGAAATGCACATTTGCACTTTTACTTGCTGCTTGTTGACTCTATTGCTGGAGGGAGGAAAAATGCCTGAGACTTTTCCGTTATGCTTTCTATGTGGCTACTTATAGCCATGTCTTCCATGAGTTATTTTGATGTGAAAAAAATGACTTAGAAGACTGCTGTGGCTCTTCTCCTTCTGGAAGGTCATTGCATGAACCCTCAGGAAATGCTAAGAGCAGGAGATTCACTGGCTCGGGGGACTGAAATGGTGCAAACAGAATTTTTTTCCTGCCTCATGAGAACGGTCTCCTCTGTTGAGGGTGCTGCTGCCCTGCTTTTCTAATCATGGATCTTGTGTTTCTTCTTACTGACTTCCTTTTTCTAGCAGTGGTCTTTTGCTGAAAAGCGTAGTAGATATTTCCTACAATAAACTTTCTGGAAAAGGGATGTTTACAGTTTAAAACATGGGGAATGTGCTATCTTGTTCTCAGGAGGTTATTGCCATACCTGCTCGTGAGCTCAGTGACAGGTGAATTCAATTCAAACATTAATCCAGGCAGACTTGACAGGAAGACATCAAGTGCCCTTGAAACTGCATGTATTTGTGCTTTGTGGACAATGATGAACACAAATGAGCTATGTGATGAGTGAAAGTTAGCAATAACCTTTTGAGGTGTGTGTTTGTGTGCTGAAAGCTGACGACTTGGCAGGACCAAAAATAGCTTCGCAGATGGTGCTTGGCACGGCAGCGAGCAGCTCTCTGCTTGTGCGCTCCTCACGCTGCCTGTCATTCACATCGCCCAATGGCCGCCCGGGGATGCGGGACAGCGAGTATGAGTTGGCAGGAGGCG
>JAOWBP010052799.1:0-12278 GCA_028571105.1 Tragopan temminckii
AACTAGTTGAAACTACAGTACCCTCTCTCTGGTAGGACACCCAAATCAGGCTGTTAGATCTACATAATTCTATGATTTGTAGATATTTCAGATCTACTCATCTATTCTCCAGATCAGGTTTACTCAAACATTGCAAAGAAGTACCAAGTAAAAAAACAAAAACAACAACAACAAACCCAAAACAAAAACAAAAAAAGCCACCAACAACTCTTCCAGGCTTTCAGATTTCAAGGACAGTACTGCTTAGGGATGGCATGATCTCTGTTTTCCACTTCATAAAGTCAGATACTTCTCGGCAGAAAGATAACTATAGGTTTAAGAATCTTTGGTGTCCTGTTGTAAAAAAAAAAAAAAAACAGGGGTACCCATTCATTACTTTTCTTGTCTTCAGGGGAATATTTTCACCTTCCTTGCTACAAATGGCTCCAAGTTACTCTCTCATGCCCTCCAAAGATGCAGGTTTCCCCTCAGGGAGATGCCAAGACCCAGCCTTATTTTTGTTTCATCAGTAATGGTTCAAAATTACTCACATGCAGCCACCCGTGCCTGGTGAGCTCTTGGCTGCTGAACCCTGAACAGCCCCCACAAAGCAATGCATCACCTCTTCCAGACAGACAACTTGGTCTGCAGAGAAACACTGATGAACCTCTGTTTAACACTTCTTCCTCTTGCTTGCTGAAGAGAATACCTAGCTTTTAAAAGTTCTAACAGTGATGGAATCAAAGCCTATATATTTTAGGAAAGAGAACCCTTGTTTTTCACAGTGAAAAGTACAATCGAAGGAGCTTGAGGAATATTTCCTTGTATTACTTTGAATGCTGGATTCTCAAGAAAAGTGATGAAGCACCTCTACAAAGGCCAGCATTCCCCAGTTTAGCTGAACAGAGCACACCATGTCTCTGCATGAGGGCATGTCATACCAGCAGAATGCATGCATTTGTGAATTAGAAATGGAGATGGACACACAAAGGACCTGCACTGTTACTCAGGACAGGCAAAGGCATTGCACACCTTGCAGACACAGAACTGTTCACTTCAGCATCCTCCAGGTTTCTTTTTACAGTTTCTAGTCTGTCAGTAACTTTTCTTTTCTGTAGTATCACTATCTGAAACCCAACATCTTGGTTTGCAGATAACAATGCTGATTCCTTCTAAGCTTTTAAACTTCAATCTTGTTTGAAGCTCGCAAATTGACTGTTTAGTCCCAATTACAACTAGGAAAGAAAAGACTCCAAACTCATCAGATAATACCGCTTCTCCATAAAGACACGTATTTGACTTGAATTACTTGAAATGTGTTGTAAGATGCCTAAGAAGCCTGTAACTTTAACCTGGACTTTGACTGATGAATTATACAGAGGATGACCCCTCCTACACACAGATAGAGTGAAATGAGTCTGAGATGCCCTGCACAGCTCCATGCATCACTGGTACCAGCCACCAGTTTTCTCCATTTTCAGCTATATTCATAGCTTAAGAAAGAGAAAAATACAAAAACAAACAAACAAAAAAACAGCCAAGAAAAAAAATCATAACAAACACTTCTTGGAAGACAGATTTACCAGCAGAAATCATATACACCCCTTCTGCATTTATGAACACTCATCTTAGAACAACCTGAACAGAACTCACACTAAGCAGGTGGCTGCATGTTCTCAAGTGGGCATTAAGATCCGTCACCTACTTCAAGGCTTCATTTTACCTGAAGTTATTTTTTCAATAATTGCTTTTCCTAGAACTGATGTTTCTCAATCACTTGGAATAGTTTTCTTAAAAAAAGTTTTCGATTTGCTCCTCATGTTTCAGTCCTTTACAAAACACAATGGGAGAATGAGGTAAAGGAGGATAGAGGGGAAACGTTACCATCTTTCCTTCAGTGTTTAGCAAATAGCTATTCAGAGCACAACATTTTCTTTCATTTAAGAAATCGACATGGAATTGTTTAGGAAGTGCTACTCCTGACATTTCACAATGAATACAAATAAGAAATAAAACCTACAAACATTTACAAAAACATGCTTACAGTGAAACTATAGAGGCTTCTACGATGTCATGCTTTTTTGGTAAACTCCTCATAGGGTTACTTTGTTGTTGTTGTTGTTCACAGATGGAAAAAAAACATAAGTCGTAAAGTGCATCAGCACTGCAAATGTTTGATTACTCCTTACAGCATATTTATTAGAAATTTGTTTAGCTTTGCTTCAAACACTTGAAACAATAGTTTCCACTACTTCCTCAACAGACTAAAACATTCCACAACCTACTACTACAGCTCTCAGAAAGACTTCACGATATTCTGCCAAAATTCTCATTTCTTTACATCATCTCAGTGCTCCTGATGATACGCAGCTTCCCCTTTTACGTGTAGAGTTCTCTTGTGGTATAAATCAGACTGCTTCAAGATTCTTACTATAAAAAAAAGACATTCTGCTTCACTTATCTCTAGCCTGGTCTATATATAGTACCACATGTTAAGCCTTCTATCCTTGTTCTTTTCAGTGGCTCCCAACTGCTGGTAACTTTTTGCTAACAAAGAATCGGGGCAGCCAAGATGTTCAGGTTGCAGGTGGGAGGTAGCTAATGTCCATTGCACTGGACTCGTTAGAGAAGAAAAGAATTTGTGGACACCCCTGGAGAACAGAACAGACAGTTACATGGATTTAGCACATTAAAGATCACGTCCTCTACAAATGAAGATTGAATCAGCAATTCTCTCCTACCCTATAAAGCAATAAGAATGTAACAAGCAATGGTTTTTTATTTAGTCCCTTCTTCCGCCTTGCTTCCCCCTTTCTTCCCCCTCCCTCAAAAAGAAATCACGGCACACACTTAAAGCATGCTTGAGAACTTGACAATTGTCAAGAACATTCTCTACAGAGAAAGAAGTAGCCAGGCTGGTAACCTATAAGCTCTACTTACCAAACAGCAAATACATTTTCCACTAAATAATACATCTAGAATACTAATCACACAACTCACATAACTTATTTTGCCTGCAACTTCCATCTTTTCTACAACACAAATAACAAAATGACAAATGACCAAAAAAAAAAAAAAAAAAAACACAAAAACCCACAACCACAACGCAACTCCTTGACTTTAAACACAACAGTAGTGATACCTTTGTTCTGAAGTGCTTAGATATCTTCACCCACTGCAACCCTGGTGGTTGCAATTGCTGCCCACTGCAGCTGGCATCTTTTAAGCACCTCGTTTGGATGATGAACTTTTCTGACCCAGCTGTGTGCTGTAGGGGAGAAGGTGTCTTTCATGGGAAATTAAGCAGTTTCCACTGTGCTCATTTAGAATTATTTTTGTTTTCCCTTACTACTCTCCTTATGAAAAGCAGATGGTTTTACTTCTAAGGAGAAAGTTGCACATGCAGTTTGCTTGCTTCAATGCGAATGAAATGCAAGCTTTCCCATTTTCCTGAATAAAGACCTTCTCCCTCTGAAGTGAAAACTGATGACTAATCTGCTTTCAGATACATGTTTTCCAAGGCCAGATGACTAAAAAGGAGGTCGTTTCTCTCGCAAGGCCATTTATTAGCACTTAGTCATAAAAAAGTTCTCTTCATTTACTGGTGCAATGAAAATTATCTATGTTGCATGTTTCATTAATAACACTCTGAGCCTGATGCATATCAAAAAGATGATAAATGACATGTAAGATCTACTTTAAGGCTGCAACATTCTTGAAGAGAGAATTCTGTGTTAGAGAAAGTCGTGGGTGGTTGTTTTAATTTCCTTCAGCCAGTACATTTAAACCTCAGCTGAGCCCATACTTAACTCATATTAAAGTGCTACATGCACAGAGTATAAAAGCTTATTTTTAGTTTAAAGGGACCTTGCGTGCTCACTGTTCCTGAACCATCCACACTGTACAACCCTGCTGTTAACCATTTTCCATTGTTGTCTGTTACACTGAGAATCGAATTAAACCACGCTGCAATGTCACTCCAAACTAGCGCTGAAGGAAGAAATTCACTTGAAAACTCAACAAAGTTTATTAAGTTTTCTTTTGGCTTCTAAACAATGACTTGCAAGAATTTGATGCTAATTTTCTCAAAATCACAGTGTCTTATAACTGCTACAGAAGACTTTGCTCAGGTCAGTTGTGTATGCAGCTAAGGTAATAACAGCTAATGAGTCAAATTTCAATACTTTGTCAGTTCTACTGATTAAGTCTTGGATGCAGATCTCCATAAGCAGTAGAGATGAGCAGGACAAGCTTGAACAAAATGTCTGCTCAACAAAGCATCTATGTCCTGTTACAGTAGATGGTTTTAAATATGCACTCTGATCAAACACTTCATAGAAACGGCCAGAACTTGGAGTAGCAACAGAAGTAAGCCTAGGCTGAGAGTTATTAATATCTGCAAAAAACAAGCCATCTTTCTGGAGATATCTGAGGAGCTTGTGTCTGAATATTGTGGCTGATAAATGCGGAACAAAATGACTAATGCAAGGATTGCAATATACAACACATCATGGCTTGGTGTAATACATCCTTTGCATTGTACAAGCACACTTCATTAACAAGCATAGATTGTGCTTTGCTAAGACGATTGTTGCTCATGTTTCAAGTAACTTGGTGATTTCCCTTTCAGGGACCCAGCATGCCCAATTACAAGCTGACGTACTTCAATCTGCGAGGAAGAGCAGAAATCTGCCGCTACATTTTTGCCTATTCAGGCATAAAGTATGAAGACCATAGATTGGAAGGAGCGGACTGGCCCAAAATTAAGCCAAGTAAGTAGTGCAGATTCTTATATAGAAATTTCCATTAGAAATGATGTCAAAATCGAAACAGTTTAGGAGGTACCTTGTGTTTCACAACCAGAAGCACATTCAATCTTGGGATATAGGAATTTTATTGCCTAGTTCCAACATGGGCAAAACAGCATTCCTGATGCTCTCACAGAATTCCAAAAACAAATCTTCAAGCAGCCTAAAATGACTTACTGTGGTTATTCGGATGGTCTTTTACTCCTAACCAATTTGGTTTTACTAGTACGTAAATCAGCCTAAAGCTGACTTAATGTATATTCATCTTCCTGGGTTCTTTAGGGGATTTGGTCTCAAAGATCACACTGCAGCCTTCACTCCAGTTTTAGAAAGCCAGGTTGGAAAAGAACTGCTAAGGACACAACTTTGCAACAAGAAATGTCTTCAAAGAGAGAAAGTGGTGAGAAAAAAAAAGAAAGAAAGAAAGCAGATTATTTAAAGAGGAGGGGGAAAAAAAAGATCAAAAGAGATGCCTCAGTACTGTTGTTCCCAAGAACAGCCCTTCCCAGACCTCTGAGAGTATGTTGCAGGCTACAGTGCTCCATTTTATGTGTTTTTAAGTTAAAGAAACCTCCTTTGAGAATTCAGATGAATTGAGGAAATAACTGTATAAGATTTTTTCATGTTTAAGTGTCCACATATTCAGATGCACACAGCAACTTATGTCCCAAAACAAAGTTCAGAGAATATTAGCAACATATCAAACCAGTATATAAAATTCAAGACTTGCTATAGAGACACCTACAGTTTGCACCTTAGGAAAAGCTATTCAAACAGCAGGTCAAGGTCAAGATGTTGCATCTCTCACTGAGATTCAGGTTGGATGGTAGGAACAATTTCTTCTCTAAAAGGCTGGTCAGGCACTGGAATGGCTTGCCCAGGGAGGTGGTTGAGTCAACCATCCCTGGAGGCGTTCAGGAAACATCTGTATGTGGTACTAAGGGACACAGTTTAGTGTGGAAATACTGGTGGTGCGTGCATGGTTGGACTGGATGATCTTGGAGGTCTTTTCCAACCTTGATGATTCTATGATCTGTGCAAAATTTATACTGGTTTAAGAATTTCAGACTTTCTTTCCATTGAGTCAGCCGATGGGAACTTGAATGGATCATACTAATTGACCAGGAAAGATTTCACATGTGAAGAAATAGCTGGCTGCATGTCAGAAAGTGCTATTATATCTCTTGCTTCTGGAAGGCTCCCTGAACCCTACCTAATTCAAATACCTATGTAATGGTGGCCTTTACCACCAGTGGCGTTTGCACTGCAGTCAGTTTTCAAGTTCAGACTTTATCACCTAAAACAAGAGGTAAGATATCGTTCTGTGTGCAAAACAAAGTAATACTGCTAAAGAAATTGCCTGGAGATCAACCAGTTGATGACTACCACATCCTCCTTTTCTGTGAAGCAATAGTTACTCACTCACAGTATTTCCAGACAAATTATCTGCCACAGGCTAATCATTAAGCTAAGCTTTAGATAAAAGGTAGCAGCAGTGCTTAAAGGTTAACAGCCTTGCACTGTACATGATCAAGGGTCGCTGTTCAGATCTGCCCTCACGTGCTCAAACATTGCCTTCACATACCATGACTTAGCAAGAAATTCCTCTTAGCTAAGTTGTATACGATTTGTGAGTCTTAACACCGTGACAACAAAACATAAGCCACTTGGATTCTCTACTGGGCTGAATTTTCAAAATGGGCCTCAGCTCCCTCTGTGGAGGAGCATATTGAAGAGGGAATGGCTATCTGAAAAAGTACCAGTCCTCAGGAAACTGGGTTGCAGGGCCATTGCCAAAATGTTCAGTTACTGCTTTGTTCAACACTGAGTATGAAATGAGGGAATCCCTAGAACCCATTGAACGTACACTGGCTGACAGATCTCATTGCTGTCATTTCTAGACATTTCTAGAGGTGACTTCTGATGAACATCAAGTATATTTTTCCCATTTTGCCTATACTGTGTCTGCTCCTGTAAGAATAGAAGTTAAAGTAGTAGATTCCAGTTAATCTCAGCCTGGTGAGAACAAAAGAGTGCTAGAGTATTAAGGGGAATTACAACTACTTTTGATGTAACCACAGATAAAATAATAGCAATTTGATACACTGATTATTTTGTAACCCTCAAAAAATCAATAAAATTGGTCAAATTCATTGAACTAATTACATTATTATATATTTATGAGAGGTTAATAAATAACTCACAGTCAAAATGCTGTGTACACTTGCACATGATGAGGTATGTTCGCAGTACCTAAAGGGAGCCTACAAACAGAAGGATAGTCAGCTCTTTATAAGGATAATGGCAGGACAAGAGGAAATGGTTTTAAGTTGAGGGAGGGGAGATTTAGGTTGGATGTCAGGGGAAAGTTCTTTGCCAAGAGAGTGGTGAGGTACTGGAACAGGCTGCCCAGAGAGGTTGTGGATGCCCCGTCCCTGGAAGTGTTCAAGGTCAGGTTGGATGGGGCCCTGGGCAGCCTGGTCTAGCATTAGATATGGAGGTTGGTGGCCCTGCCTGTGGCAGGGGGGTTGAAACTTGATGATCCTTGAGATCCATTCCAACCCAAGCCATTCTATGAGTCACCCACTTGACTTAGGTAGATCTAAAATCACTTTTGACTGCAGAGTCTGCAAATACAGCATATGTGTGCGTACTGCAAAACCTGAAGTACAATAAATTGGGAAAAAACAATTAAGAAACAGGAAATTGTTCTCTTAACAAGTTTGGACAAGCACAGTCCATGATTCAAGGGAACAAATCAAAGCATTTAAGTTTTTCTAAGAGCACAAATTGTCTGCATAAAGTTTGTTTCATCAGTTACCAAAAAATTAAGGTAAGGTTTCACAACAAATGCCACCCTACAGCCAAAATCATCCCATAGAAAATAGAAAATACTGCCACTGTTCTGAAGAAAGGAATTCTTTATTTCTTAGTTTTCCTGTAAAATTGAAAGGAAGATGGACAATGTCTGTGCTGAGATTAATGCGCAGAAAGGTCATTCAGAAAGCAGACTTGCAGCTGCTGCAAGTCTAATTTTGGACTAGAGAGAAGAGTGTTATGCTTTTTGTTGTTTATTTTGTCATTTTCAAGCGGCTACCCCAGCAAGCTGGTCCTTTCAGCATGTTCAAGCAAATAAGTAATTTCTTGTGCCTAGAAATAACGTCTCACTTGATTCCGTTTACACCCAAGAGGTGGGAGTTTATTTTGTAGGGGAGAGGGAATACTTTATGAAGTTAAAAATGTGTCATTTGGCTCATATATTCTAAATTTACATTTTCTGTAACTCAGCAATTCTTCTGTGCAGATTTCAGGTAAAAATTTTATTTTTAAAATGAACAAGTCAAAGAAAGTATTGAGTTGATCAGCTTTAGCATAGACTTCGATAAAACAGCTGAATATCAAGCAGCAGCTTTAAATAACATTCACTTGACATAGTCAATTGTCAAAATAAGTAAATAAACTCAAATTTACATTTGCTTTAACTTGAATATGCCATATTTAAACTTTAGACAATCTGAGAACTGGATGCAATCACATAATAGGCTCTCTGAAGATGTATTTTATCACATAATAGGCTCCTCTTAAAAGAAAAATAAAGTATTGCACTGAAAAAAAAAAGGCACAACATAGCTGAGAATCTACTGCAATGATGTTCTAAGTTAACATCCTCTTGAGACACTGGATTAGCATGCAGTAACAGCCACTGTAATGTGTTTCATTCAAAGAATTTGATGCAATGGCAATTGCACAGACTTTTTAGTCATAGCAAAGGATGCTTTAATTGCGCTGATAGCTGTAAACACCCCATAAACTGTTTAGGAGGTGGAATGATTCCTGAAAGGTCCTCAGGAAACTCGGCAGACTAATTATTGTACTGAAAATATTTCCAGTAGATAAATCTTTATAGACACTTGACAGCAGATAAAGATTTTTTGAGAGAGTGCCTGTCCTGTTTCTAGGATGACATGCTGCAACATAGATCTTGCTAGAATAATATACAATAGTGATCTTTGAATAAAAGATAGGGCTTAGCAGTGGCTTTCACAGAAAATCTGAGTTTTAATAGCATCAGCACGGAAGCTGGACTGAAGTTGGAGCAGAGCACCATCCTAGTCATACATTTTCAGGAGATATGGGTACTGGATGCCTCCAGCTCCAGCCCAGTCACTTTCCATGGGCCTTGCTCCTCTGCTAGCCTTATAAAAAGTAAGCGTTGTGTACACTTGTACTGGAAGAAACAATGTTTCTGACATACGTATTTCTTGTGATCCAATTTAAATAGTAATGGAAAAGAAAATAATAACGAAAAATTTTCAAGACAAGGAAGAATTCATTTTGACAAGGAAAGGCAGTAAGAGGCATAACTACGAAGTTTAATTTCCGTCATCTTTAACCAATTCAAATACGATTGGTGTCATATGAGTATGACACCAATCTCAGCTGCCTGGTTGCGCCATTATTCTGGTTTGGAGGGACATTCAACTACGTAAGTATAGTCTGCTTAGCATTAAGTCTATGGAAAATTTAACTGTAGTCAGGAGGCATGGGGAGGAGCATGTTAGTTGGGATGTATCAGTCACAGGAAATATGAGGACCTAAACTGAACATCTGGGAACAAAACTGAGGCAAGCCAGGGTGAGTGTGGGGAGGAAAGAACAGAGATGATGACAAGAGTAATGAAGAAGCAAAGATGAGTGGAAAAGGAGCAAAGAGCTAAGGCAAGGAGAAAATTAGAAGACTGTATCTTTTGAGGGGCTTTCTCAGTAGATAAGGAAGCACAAGAGAGAGCACAGCTGACAGGCTTGAGAGAATCTGTTCAGCTCTGAGTTACATTACTCCTCCCTGTTCCTGAGAGAGAAACAGGTCCACGTGGTTACTATCCACTGGGCAGTGCCCAGGAGGCTGGGCAAAGAGCTCTTCCTGCTCAATAAGAAGTTCTGAACGCTATAGTGAGAACCTATAGGCACTCCAAGAAGACAGTAAGTGCCACAGCCCTTGGGGAGACTTCATGAGATAGAAGAAATTTATACGGACATTCTTGCTTTTAACATGCATCAGTCTACATCTTCCCTGCTAAGTATCCATCAGAGACTATGAACATCATAGTTCCAATCACAACAAATATTCAAAACTGAGGTATATATAAAAATAAATTATCCAGTGTTAAACACTAGGCAGGTACTTCAGTGAATCCTTCCTGAAAGGAGAAGAGAGGATGTAGATCAACCTGTACTTGTACTCAGCCTCTGTCAAAGTTTTCTTGAATGCATGCAACACTAAAACTAATGAGTAACTAGGATAAAAAGAAAAGTAAAAATTTGCACATGCAAGTTCAATTTAAAGACAATCGTGGGATTGGTTTTCCAAGCAACATGCTTAAAAAAAAGTATCACAAACCCATTCTGTTTTTCATGGTGTTTTCACTTGAAATCTATAAATCAACACTATCATCCACAGTGCCCTCTGCCTCAGATAAGCAACAAAACAAGGGGATGTTAAGGAGAATGTGTATGCCTGAGAAATTTTCTAGGATGACAGTAGCAGATTTTTCTAGTTTTCCTTCTTAAAACGAATTTGATTAAAACAAATTTGATTAAGTGGAAGTTGAAACTTTCGCAAAACAATTTGCAATTCTGTTTTGAAAAACATAGAACATTCACATGCACGCCCACAGGTATGTACTGATGTAAGAAATCCCCTAACTGATGTACATATCCACCACTCAGTTCACTTTTTTTTTTTTTTTTTTTTTAAACTCTTCCATTATCTTTTCTCTCTGATTCTCATTTTGTACAGACAAGGTCCTTCTCACGTTATGGATACATGTGCCACTTCTTTCAGTTTCTTATTTAAGTCGGAGCAGAGCAGGAACTGACCTATGTGCTTTGTTCGTCTGGAACTACATGAACTATACCTTACATCAGTAGCTAAAGGGAAGTTCAGTATCTAAACAGGTGCTATAAGAAAGAACAGACTCTTTAACAGGGCATGTTGTGACAGGAGAAGGAGAAAAGGTCTCAAACTAAAAGAGGAGAAATTTAGACTGGATATAAGGAAAATTTTTTTTTTACAATTAAACTAGAAAATGTTGCTTAAAGAGGTGGCAGATGCTCCGTCCTTGGAGACATTCAAGGTCAGGCTAGATGGGGCTTTAAGCAACCTGATCTAGCTGTAGGTATGGCCCTGTTCATTACAGAAAAGTTGGACAAGATGATCTTAAAGGGTCCTTTCCAACTCAAACCATCCTATGATTCTATGGTCTAAAATGCATGATGAAAATTGATCAGTGTTACAATATAATGTTTATGTACACATTGCATTCATAGAACTGCAGAGGTTCCTTGAACATATGATGCCAGTGAGGAGAGCAAGGGCCAAAAGTACTGACAGGAGAAAGCTCAAAGGAAGCCCCCATCTATGGTGTAAGGAAATCACTGAGCTCTTTCTGTTGTAACTTGAAGTCTGTGAGTACATAGCCTGGCTGAATTATCTGTACAAAGGAAATAGGCTATACGCATGGCATTTACAGAGGACATGTGGGGGTCTTTTTGCAAAGCCTGCAAGCAAATGGCATCCATTTGTTGAGAAGACTACTTGTATCCTTCCTAACAATGAAACGTACTAACACAAACCCCTCTTTCCCAATCATAGAAGCAAATCTCCAGTACTCACAGAGAACATATTCCAGCCCACAGCATTCAAACTTGCTTGTACAGGCAATCTCCTAATGATGCTATGAATTTATTAATACGGAAGTTTTTAAGTGATAAGAGCAAGACGACACTTCACTGCGTGATACTAAGAGCTTGAACATTACTTGATGAATTTGGGATACTAATGATTCAAAAGAAAAAGGAGCTTCTCAAAAATTTTTTTTCAGCCTGGAAATCCAACTTCATGATCCATTATACCTTATCGTCTAACATGGAGAAAATGCATTGTAAATGTTTTCTGTTCTGACTGTTCGTTGGATGTCTGCCACGCTTTTGTGTGGGCAAGGATAGCCCACCATGCGGCTAAATATTTTTGAAGTGATAGATTTTTACAGCCGTCAACACAAGTGGGCTCTCTTCAAACCTCTCAGAAGTTGCACTCATTTGCAGCTCAGTAATTCAACACTCTACAAGAAATCAGCGTAGGAAGTTCTGTGTATGGTCATGTCAGGCATTGCACCATCATGAAAAATATCTATGTTCAAATGATAAAGACTTCCTGTTCTTTGCAAGAAAGAAAAATAATTGAATCACATTTTTAAGAGGAAAGAAAGGAAAAAGGCTGTCCAGTTTACTAACTGTTATGCTTTAAAGACTTCATTGCATAGTAATGATAACAACATACACACTGCCTCTTGGCAAAAAAAACCAAAATAATAAAGAAAATAACTAGATTCTAATGAAAACAGATCAGAGTTGAGAAAAAAAATATTTCTAGGCATTATTGGTGCCTTCAAGCCATTTCCTAGAATTCAGTGGGATGCCAGGAAAAAACAAA
>JAOWBP010052800.1:0-12274 GCA_028571105.1 Tragopan temminckii
CTTTTGAGATACTTTTTTTCGTAGTTTTATACTTTTGCTGGAGCGCAAGGAGTCAGTGCATAAGCCACTTTCTATAGCTGTCTTACACAGAATAACGTAGACAATTTTACATCTTAATTATTGAGTTTAACTAACTGATATTCAGAGACTTGGTAGTGGGGAAGAATGACACGCTAGTTTATGGAACTTAAGTACCACAGTGAATAAATTGTGCTTCCAGTTACGTCAGTGAAAATCCTTTGGAAGTCAGTGAAGTTAAAGATTGTTGTATGGGTGTGAGTGATGGCAGGATGTGGTCTATTAACTCTGCATTAAAGAAATGAATAATCTCAATACCTTTAATTACTGTGGCTGCTGAAAGCTGCTCCTGTGGCATATAGAAATTAATTTTTCTTATTTTAACTCTCTCAACAGCAAAAATAAAATAGGAAAGCCAATTTTCTTCCTGAGTAAAGCAATGTCTTTAGTTCCCATTTCCAGAGAGACTGATGTTTCAGGCCCAAGCAAATAAATGAATACATTTTTACCTAGAGATATTGCCAAAGCCTTAACCCTAAAATTATGGGGCTGTCAGGGAGAACTAACCTCCTCTATAGCTATAATGCTTTTTCTTTCTTTCTTTCTTATTTTTGGTAGTATTCCAAGCCTCAGAGATGCTGTGGATTCCAAAGTAAAGCATTAAGAGTATCTATAAATAGAAAATAAACCATGATACAGCTGCAATGAAAGGGTTTCTTTTTCTCAATTTTATTGCAGGCTAAAGTTTGTGAGTTGTCTTAGACTTCTCAAAATAAGCCTTGCAGGATTACTGTCCTGAAGCATTCAGGAATACAATTTTGCAATCCACAGGGTCTCTTCTGAGTGCTGGAGATTTTTATTTTTATTTCTGAGTATCATCACGTATTCCTGTTTCTCTGTTTCATGGAATGTATTTCTCTTTTAGAGTGGAAATGGAAATGCATATATGAAATAGAAATACAACTATGAAATAAATTGATCTTCAAGTTTTATAATTCGTTATTTTGACATCATTGCACACAGTAATTCAGAGAAATCCTGGGAAGAGGGTATCTCAAGCATTTTCTGTGATAGGTTTACCACTTTACTACATTTTTAACTTCTAACACAGTTTCTTAGAGGAAGAAGAAAAATAGATTACAACATAAATTTGCCTCTTGTATATGAAAGTACAAGCATTATTAATTGTGTTTCACAGCTATCCATATCATTTCATGACTTATTTCTTAAATCTCTAAATTTTCCATAAGTACGAATTTAAAATGCTTAGCACTTCTCCCCTAATCATCAGGACAATTTAGTGAATCTTTTAATTGGTACTGTTCAGAGTGACTGATATCTGTACCTGAAATTAGGCACAGATTCAAACAACGAAGCATCCAGTAGCATTCAACTTAAGGAATTCTGTATTTGTTACGAATTAGAAATAACTATTATTAACGGTTGTCTTTGCAAGGCTATGTGTTTTACAGATCTGTACATGTACCTGGCTAACTGGCTGTAAGTAAAATAGAGTTTGATCCTGATCTAATTTATCTAGGCAGTTGTACTTTTCTGCTCAAAGAATCTTTTCTTGCTGCCTTTTTGGGAGTTAGCAGCTATTGCAGAAGTAGGACATTTGAATTTTGCAGTAGCATTTGCCTTTGATGTATGTTTCTGCTGCTGTCTTCCTCATGTGCTGTTTGGTCCTTGGTTTTGGGGTAGGCAGGGAAAAAGTCAGCCAAGCCCTGCCAGGAATAGAAGGAGCAAAATTTTGTGCAGTCCTCTGTAGTGCCAGCCTGAATAACACATCTTGTTCCTGCACAGACTGATTCCTTAGAAAAATTAGGCATTTTAAGGCCTTTTGCGCTGGAGATGGAAAAAAATCCTTTATCTTGGGGGAGTCCTGTCACACTTTGTGCTTGAACATGGATTACGATATGGCAGCCCTGGAAAGCCTCGTTTATCTGGCAAAATGAGCAGAATTTTGCTCTGCACTGTGCGGTGTTTTATCACTGCTAATACTCACAAAGTGTTCCCTATGGATCTAAATATTTATTCAGTGGGATTCCGTGTGCCACTGCTCTGGATGTCGGGTTTCTCATGGTTTCTCTTTTAGAATCTTAGAATCATTTTGTGTCAGCTTGGTCAAGTGCACAGATTTTCTCTTACTTTCTGGTTACTGGGCACATCTGGAACCTCTGAGTGATTCTTTATATGATTTATTTCACACTGATTTTATTTTTTCTCTCTAATATCTTACCAGAATTTGTCATTTAGAATCTTTTCTACCAACAGTAACAAAAGAAGATAATATTTTTATTACAAATGACTAACAGAATGGTATTGGAAGGGGATGAGGTGTAGGTCTGGGAAAGAATGCTCTTGTCAACTCAGATTCTGGTGCCTGGAAGAGAAGAGCCATGGTTATATACTATAACCTCAGGAGAGCCACTCTTCTCAGAACTGTACGAAGCAGAAATGCTTCTAAAATGATAACACTGATGCTGCAACTTAAAATAATTCATTAAATAGGCATTAAGCTTCAGGTATTAACAGTTCTCATGTCAGCTAGTACATTTGAATTACTAAGTGTAACACTAATATTAGGTTTCTGTGTATTTTTTTCAGACTCTAGAACTATAACTTTAGGCTTTGATGCATTAAGAGATGGAAAACCTGTACTTCTATTAAAGTAGTTTGTGAAGTAGGGGGAAATTTCATCAGAATATTATAAATCACTACTGGAAAGAGAATGAAAAGGTGAATCTATTCTGATCTTATTGTGACTTGACAAGATTCTGCATAACTGAAATATAAGATGGATCAATTGCGTTTGAGCTATTATATTAGTGCTTTTTTAGTTTACTGTAAAACTAGTCATTAAAGAGTTTTTAATAAAATATTCTGTGACAAATCCAATGTATTTCACATTGTCATTGTTACAAAATAAATAATCTCTTTTGCCATAGTTTTAAATTCTTGATCGCACGCTTCATTTAGACTCCAGGAAATAAATGATAGATACTAAATGCAACTGTCTCTTTAAGGGAGTTGTGTTTTTTTTTTCTGAATAGTTTAGAGATATGATGAAATGGTTCCATCAGTGTCACCCAAGTGATCATGTAGAAGCTTTTTCACAATAGTGAGAGCACTTTAACTGTGATGTTCCTGGCTGCCTGCTTATAATATGCCCTACGCTCTAAGGCAGAGATCTTTTCCTAACACTCAACTGAGTATTTTTCCTACTGTTATTTATCCTTACTAAGTCTCAAAGCCAACACCTTTAAAGAAAATCACAAGTTCTGAGGGTAAGTCTAAAAGATTCCTAGAAATAATCTAAGACTGACCATTTTTCTACTGACCTAACAAGAGAGGTAGAAAAGAGATAAAATGTATTGCCAATTTCATCTCTGACTTCTCAGCCTAAGACTTTAAAAAGCTGCGTTGATTTAGTTACTCAAACTCCACAGCTTTGTAGATTAGTCAGGATTTAATGGAAAAAAAGGAAAATAGAAGTAGAAATGCACATATGTATGCAGTTTGGTTTTATTCCTCTCTCTCAGGCTAATCTAAGTAAGTATCCCATCAGGGATTTCATAGAGCATCTAATATTCAGAAAGCATTAACCAGAAACTCTTTAAAAATGGAGTTAAAAAAAAAGAAGTCTTAAATTCAGGCTTCCAAAAACATTTGGATATTTGTGATGATTGTGCTTGGTCCTATGCAGCTGCAAAGACAATCCGTGTCCTGGAGAACTTGCACAGCACATTGTCTTGGACAGAGTGTTATGTGATGGCATACTGCTGCCAACTCTGATGATAGCTTCTGTCTACAAGCAATCTCACTGAATTCAGTGAAGTAAGATGTTATTCTAAATGAGCCACAAATGGGACATAAAGTCCTGTAAAACTGAGATATTTTTTGTGTAAGTATCTTATTTATGCTGGTAATTCTTGAAGTCTGTCAGTGTCTTGGAAAAAAATAAAAATAAAAAATCTACAGATGCCTTTTACTTCAGATAGTTGAATTTTCCAGCACTGACTCATAAAGGTGATGTCTTTGTAGCACCATACACAAAGATGGCATTTCTTGCCTCACTGTGACATTTTATTGTATATCAACCCAAAAGAAAAATATCTGCAAAGACATTTTATCTGCACATGGAAAATACATCCGCATGCAAGGAAAGATAACAGGAGACCCATGTTCTGTGAGAGCCCACTCCATCCTCTGCAGGATCCAAGCACAGTGCATCACACCAGGCTTTCCCTTTATAGATCAGCTGGGCAATATGTACCCAGCCAGGCCGTGCAGGACCTGCCTTCTGGATTTGCTGGCTTCAACCTTCGTCTGAATTGCCCGTGAGCAGCCACCCCAGAAGTTTCATGAGCTGCATCGAGGTGCTCAGTGACAGAATCCTTCATACTGGCAGATTTCTCATTCTCATGCTGTCAGGGTCAAGCTGCTCACTAAGCTCAGGGCAAGACAAAGATTTCTGTCAGGGAAGTTTAAGTATTTGCACCTGTTTCTGATCTTTGCTCCTCTTGATACTGTATTTTGTCTAAAAGTTTCCATGTGATAGTTTAGATGTAGGGAGAATCTATTTCTTTTTCTGAGTTCACTAGAGAAAGTATGAAGTGTTCCTGACGTAGGAACACAGTTCCAGAGTTGGGCATTCTTATTTAGCACTTTGGTTGCATCACTGAACTCTTTCAAAGTGTGTTCATGAAGCAAACTATAGCTGATATGATTTTGGAGTTTTGTAGTGATTATTATTCAATTAGAAATAGAAAATATTCATTTTATTATTTTTGATTGTTTCCCAGCTGTACAATATTTACATTAGTCTACCATATAATGCTTGGAGGTGAGATAGTTTCTAAGCAACATTTTGATGCATTAATCTAAAGCAGATTTCTGCCTGATATCTAAAGTAATTTTACATCTAAAATATCATTAATATTAACAGCTGCCTAACAGTTTTAGAAGAGAGAAATGAAGCACTCTGTCCTTGCTGATTAGCATAAAATTTCCATTTCCCCAGTGTAATGTGTTGTGGTTTGCCTCAGAAAACAATTGTTCAGTCTTTATTAATGAACACTTACTTAGATTTAATTATTCAGCAAAACTGCAATGCATTCTGACTTGACTCGATTGAAAGCAAATGCCACATACCTCCCAGATATACTGTGTTCTGACTACAAAAGTACTTTGCATTGTACGGTCTTGGTTTGACTGTAAAATATATCCAAAATGTAACACAAAGTCCTATTTTCTTGTATATCTGTAAGGTATCTGTCAAGATGACACCTTAACAGTGACACTAGGGTAAGTATATTTTTTAGACCTGACTGCTTTTCACCGACTCTCCTCACAAGTTCTTGCTCCTCTGTGGTGGATAGTGCTAGATGGTTAGAGAAGTTTCATATCTGGAGAGATTTTGACAATGAATTCCTCCATCCCTGATGTTACTATACAGAATATAGGCTATGGGGAGCATGTTTAGAAGTAGCTATTGGCCTTTTCCTCCTGAAATCACAGAAATTTTACTGTCCCTCTCTGTGTTATGCTAATGTGAATTCTTTTGAAAATCTGATTCTACCTGTCTATAAAGGAAAAAAGGATTGTGGCCTACAAAGATAAAAGCTTGCTCAGAGAAACACTGGCATCTCAATATCACACTTGGGAAATACTTATTAGTGCTATGTTATTCAGCTTTGGAGAGCAAAACCAGGTTGCTTTGCTGTCTCTGCCAAACTATCTGAGGAATCCTAGAGCAGGATAGAATAAATATCCTCAGGGCCTTTGAAAAGATCAGAGGTACTATGACTGAGATTTGAGACTGCAGTTTTCTAGGTCCTCAATTCTTGAAGCTCAAATTAACATTATTTAAACTAGAAGCTTTCTTCTTCTGTGAGAACAGTTTTGATTTGTTACAACAGTGCTAAAGAAGGGTTAAAGAACAATTAAACATCCTCTTCCCCTGCCCCTATCCTGCCTAGGGTAAGTTGTATTATACTTGTCTTAACTAATTGCAGTAAGCCTGGATTTATATTTCCAGCAAGACCTATGGTGAGGAAAACCTTTGAACTGCTCACCCACCACACAAGTCCCATTTCTTGTGCTCTAACTCTAAAATACTTGCCTCTATTGTCAAGCAACACAAAGCAGAGAAATACTAGCATTTCAGCTCTTATTTCAGCTGCAGCTTCTGGCTGATTTGACATTATTCATTAAAGCTAATGTTTCCCTAGAGATGGTGATGCATGCTTAAAGAAGGGACCGTGCTGTGATCTGTGGATGAACTCATTCTTATATAATGTGTTATAAAAAAGGCACTGCTGAAGAGGAAGTAAAATGTGTTTCTTTTCCTGCATTTTCTTGGGTTTAGTTTGAATAAAGAGGAATATAGAAAATTTTCATGTTTACTTTTGATGAAGCAACTTAGAATGATATGTGTAACTAAGACAGATAAATGAGCTGGCCTGTAGTCTGGGATGGCAGAAACAGTCTCATGTTAGCTTTTCCATGGGCAGCTGTGGGAATGCCTTGCCTGTAGTTTGATGACTCTATAGAGGAAAAGTGTCTCACTGGTCTGTGCATTCTGGTTGCTGCTAGGCCTCTTCAACCACTCTTCTCAGATTGCTGAACTGTAGATTTGTTTCAGCTTCTCCTAGCTCTGGAGTTTCTGCAAATATGACTTTCAACAATTATTTAATTTTCTTCTAATTATGATGGCTTTGATAGTGCCAAAGTACTTATTTTGTTTAAATGTACATCCTAGCCATGTTCTTGCTGCCTTTGCAAAGTTCCATAGAATGGGGATTCTGCCAAGGAAGGCAGGAGCTGGGCTGGGAGTGTTGCCCCTGATTCTTGGCTTTCTCCCTGGCAGATCTGCCCTGATGCCGTGGACGTCAGGTTCTGAGGCACTGTTCTGTAAAACCATGTGTATTTCCTTTTGAGAAACTAGGTAGTTGTCAAAAGCTCATCACTGATGAGATTTTTCAATCTGTTATTTCAACTTTATTTGTGTTTTCTGCAGAGCTCTTCTGTCGAAAATATATGGTAGTTGTAATTCTAGTATTGTTGTCTGCTTTGAAGATACTGAAACAGAGTAGCTAAAGAAATTTTAAATTCCCTGCTACGTTTCCAAAAGAAATGTCATCTTTGCAAAATGCAAACAAGTCAGTATATTTGTTTTTTATACTTTGAATTTAAACCAAGTCAACTCTAACTGCCTTAAGTTAAGTTTCACATCAATGAAAGATACAATATTGGTGAACTATGTAATGGACAACAAAGGCCAACTTTAAATCTTTTTTTTCTTTTTTTTTTTACGAGAGACTTCAGAGACCCAAAGAAATGCTTGAGTGAAATAAATGGGACTTGTATTCTACTGAGTTCAAAAACATTTCGCTTTTTCTGATACGCACGTTGTTTCAAGCCCATTTTTTCCCTTGAGCCTCAATGCAGTGTTGCCACATGATAAGGAGAATGGATCACCAGGCAGTGGATGAATGCTGTCAGGGGTTCAGACTCATAAAACTATGGACATATTACTAATGGACATGCATAACTTGAAAGCTGTTCCGCCAGCATTAACCCTGGAACGTGCTGACTGTTGATTGCTGAGACTTATTTAAAGCTTTGAAATTGTAAATTCAGAGCAAAATATACAATTACTTCAAGCTCTAATCTGCCGTGGGTTGTGATTTAATAATATTGTGTGTGCATAAAGCAGTTCTGCAATGTTTTCCTCTGACTAAGGTAGAACAAAAGAGCAAAGGCTGGATTTGCCATTATGCATTAGCTTCCAGCTTCATTAAGCACAAGACCTTATCTCCAGGGTGGGCCAATAGCTTATTATTCAAAGTCAAGCTAATGCCACCACCTCAGTTTCTTCATCAAATTCCATGTTTTACTGCTGGTCAGAACAAAAACAAAAGCTAAGCTTCAATTTTGCAGTAAGATTTCTAGTTCCTGTACCATGAGATACATTTTCTTGTTTATGTACACAACAACAGATTTTATTTCTGATCATTAATCAGAAAATCAAGTGTTTTTTTTTCTTTTTTTTTTTCTTTTTTTTTAATGTAAGTTTGAGTTCCCTGAGAATAGTTGTTTAGGCTTCAGTTTTCTTGTGAACAAACAAAGCAGCCTTTGCAAGAACACTGTCTCCTGACTAATACTTTTATTTTGCCACCTTGGTGCTCTCTCAGTCAAATGCAAGAATGCCAGACTAATGCCATACTGACTATTAGTTGGAATATAGATATAAAAATGTACAGAGAAATGTTGCCATGTGAAACATATGCAAAGGAAACAGTCAATAAATCTTTAAACGTATTTGAAAGTGAAGTGAAATACTGCAGTGGATAAGCCATTTACTAAGGGCAAATTCAGCACTTGGTTTTGTACACCACATTAAGCTTGGGTGCAAGAGGAGTGCTTGCTGAGTGCTGAGAGGGCTTGTCATTGTTTCCCAGGAAACAGCAATAGCTAGGAACGTTCAGAGGTATAAACTTGTCACCTCATTGTATTAAAACTCACTGCTTTAGACAGGGGCTGTGCCTTGATAGGAAAGGTCAGAACAGGACATCGATTATTTTGGTATTCCTTTAAGAAGAAGCATGTATAAACTCTTCTCAAGACATTGGCTTGTGCCTCAGACCAGTTCCAAATGAGCTGTGATCAAATGTTGAGTTTCATCTTGCTGTCTGTCTCAGACTTTCATGTCAGGCCACCCAAGAGGATGCTTTGTATGTGGAGGGCTTTTCCACCTCTGAACGGGTGTTTGGATGCAGAACTTGGGCTGCTTTATTTTGGAATTCTGTGCTGCGTTTGCCAAGTGAGTGCAGCAGTGGTGTTACAGAGACATGTCTCTCAGGGAAGTTCTTGGGTACACCTTAAACGAATTTTTAGCTATTGAAATAAGCTCTCTTGATAGATTTCAGTAGGTTGGTTAAACGTTATATATTGGAATGCCTTGTAAAATTTACTAGCCATATGAGTTTCTTTCATGAAAGATTTACTTTGCTAGACTTTTTTCAATATTTTAAAATTTAATATTGCTTTCCATTCTACTAAAGTATAGTCACAGATTATCTAGGGCTTTCAGGGCTCTGAAGAGCAAAACTCTGCAAATTACAAGGCAATTAATTTTGAATTATTTGGTAACTACAATTAGAGTTACTAAATGATGTACATAATTGCTTCATTATATGCAAATATGTATTTGTGAAGTGATTACAGAGTGTTACTTGTCCCAGGTAAACAGTGAAAAGAGGAAGAATACACACACATGAATTTGACTGAAGATATAAAATAACCCCCAGATAGAGGCAGTCTACTTTGAATTGCTTTCCTTTACGTCTGAGTGTCAGAATTTGAATTTATATGATATGTGCATTTTTCTTTCTCCTAATTAGTTAGGAAACTAGCCAGAGGGAGACTGCTCAGCCAGTCTGGTGGGTCTTTTTTGTTCATTTGTTTATTATTTGGGGTTTTTTTGATGTTGTGTTTTGTTGGTTGTTTTCTTCTTTTTAAAATACTCGTTCTCATGTCTCTCCCCTCCAAAATGTTCAAAAATTACCTGAATAGTTATGAGAAATTTTATTTTTGGCAGGTACAATGTTTGAAGAACAAAGCAAGTCTGGGGTTTTAACATTTACTAGGAACAGTATAAACTTTACCACCCTCATTTTGTATCCCTCTTGGCATAATGGTAATGAATTCATTTTGCAATTACCTATTCTCATCACAGGCCTTCTCATAAGAGCAAGGGAACAGGCTGACAGCCGGATACTTGGTAGGAAGTGCTATCCTGTGCTCTGTAATAGTAATCCTTGGCATCTTTTTTTCCCCTGAGTGGAGCTTTGGTGCTAGATTGCCAGTTTATTATTATGCATTTTTCCAGTGATAAAGGTGTCACATCAGTGATCATACCAGACAGGGCATGTTTGAAGGTCAGTTTTACCAGGCTTAACAACTTCTGTTAGCCTGATGAGTGCAAAAGGAAAATCTTATCGTGCTGGGACCCATGACTATCCTCATGTAATTCTGCTCAAATGTGAACAACCTTCTAGAAAGATTGTCATAGAAACATCATTTCGCTGTCATTCCAAGTATGAGTGTACAGTGTCCAAGAAAGGAGGAATGTGTGAAAAAGGGAGAAAGAAAGCTTGGCTTCCTTCTCCATTTTTCTTTAGTGCCAGTGATAGGCCCTTGAGCATTTTACCCATTGTGTCTTGCAGAAATACTGTGAGAGATATTGTGCACGTGACTCGATAGCAGTAGACTGAAACAGCCAACGCCTCCTTTTGCCCTGAAGCTTGCTGACGGACTACATCGCAGTCAGAGTTCTGAGATGTAAACTGTCAGCACTGCTCCCCAAAACTTTCAGATAGGGATCTCAAGAGACAGGATTTACCTAAACCTTTCTTGCCATGCTGCATCTGACAATGCCTCTCAGAGGTGTTTTTATTCCAGCCTATTAACTGTATTGCAACCTACAGGCACATATTTGAAGTATACCTTGTTTCTGCCAAGGATTCAAGGCAACTGAGCACGTGGACCTGCTGTTCCATGAGAGATTTAAATGGTCAAAGATTGAAAAAATACTGGGCAGCTTTTACCAGAGCGGTTCTAAAAGTCTTTTATGCCTGTCCTAACACAAGAATTATAATCAGAACACTTTTCGGAATTGGCATTGCTTTTCCTACTTGGAAAAGCACTTATCTAGCAAAGCAAATGATTTCTTTACTACTTCAAACTGTAGCTCCTTTTGAAATGTAAATTAGTAAAATGGAGGTCTCAGCGCTGGGAAGAGCTCTGATGATTCATTTGTTATGATGTACCTCCCTGCTGTGCTATACCTAGAGCCATACAATGGGCCTGCCTTGCAGAGTTCAGCTGCATCAAGCAAGGGGATACCACATTTAGAAGATAAATCTACAGGGATGTGTGCTGCTGCAGCTTATGGAAATGACACCTGCAAACAGCTACAGCAATCAGCTGTTTCTGCTTCAAAGTTACAAATTAGCAAGCTTGCCATTTTACACACTTCTCTCAGCAAAAGAATGATATGCCACCTGAAAAGGAGTCCAGCTTTTGGTCAGCATAAATGCAAAACTACATGTGCAAAGAAATCTCCCATTGCTTTAGCACAAATAAGAGAAAAGGAGATGATGGTGAATTATGTGAGTGCTTTCCTGACACCTTAATTTCTGTAACACCAAATACGTGGCCGTGTTGTATAACTGGAGACTACAATCGTTAGAGAGCTGTAGTTAAATACTTCTGTAACGTTTTTGTTTTATTTTTAAACTTGTAGAACATAGGACAGCAATCATTTTGCCTGGGAAAATAGCGGCCCTCTTAACTTCACTTTCACAGAGGCCAGCCAGCTAACAATTTTATGAAGTAAACCCTCGCTTTTTGTGACGGTTCTTTTTAGTCTGGCAGAAATGTATTATTTCTAAACTGAAGAAAGCTCCTGCTCTAAACTGCAAAATGATATTGAGAAATAAAATGGTGATCTGTGAAAGTTCTCCTGAGGCCTGCAAATGACAGCAGATGCTATTCTGTACAAATGCATTTTTAATTGTTTCTCGGTATTTTTGAAGTATCTTTGAGAGTAATATTCAATGCACAGCAGGCTGTGGGGAGTGCTCAGGAAGGATAAACTGCTGGTCCATCAGGTACCTTGCTGTGGGTCACACTGCAGAAGCTGGTGCTCTTGCTGTTCTCCCTGCTGCTTCGGGAAAGTTTATGTGCTGATTTGTGGAAATTTGGCTAATCTTGCATGATATGGCTTTGTGATGCTAGCATGTGGCAAAATACTGACTTGAGACATTTTTTCCCCACACCTGAGGGAGAGCAGATGTCCTTGTCACCAGAGAGTGGAAGAGGCACTGTCAACTGACTATGGGTGTGTTAGTGTTTAGGTAATAAGGCAGATTTGGTACTTTTTTTTTTTTTTTCTTTAAGATCTAGTAGCTTAGCAGCAGCACTCGCTTTGCTTTGCTATCAAAGTATTTTTGTCATTCACCTCAAATCAGTGTTAATCTAGACCGGTCAGCGCATTAAATAATCTCACAGAATTGACCATGACAATGACTGGATGGAGCTGTGGAAGTAAGCGTGGACGGTTTTGCACAAACCTGCCTATTCCTCCCCCAGTGTTGGTTAGCAGTATTTCAGAGATGATGATGCTAAGAGCAGCCACTGTGTTTAAATATTTTCAACGAGGATCTCAAGCATGCTTAGCTGTTAT
>JAOWBP010052802.1:0-12271 GCA_028571105.1 Tragopan temminckii
TATTTCTCTTTCCTAAGTATTATCGATAACGGAAGCTAAGTGAAAAAATGGATTTTCAGGTCATCGGATGTCAAAAAGGACCACTTGCAATTGATCCAGATGCTTTATTTCAATAACATCTTTATTGATTCACAGAAATTACTTCAGCATCTTCTAAATCAAAGCAAATAATAAAATTTGATAATAAAATTTAAACTGAAGAAATGAAACGTTTTAAAAATAATGAAAGACTTAGCTCTAAACAGAAGGCAAGAAGGAGACCTTGTGCACTGCACGTAAGCACTTCACCCCCCAGCATTGACTGCCAAAACCTTGTTATTTCAACTATTTCAAATAGTCTTCCAAATAACTGCTAAGATTTGTCTCTAAATCTAAGGGTAGCACTAATCCAGGGAAAGAGGTTTTAGTAGTGCTAGGCCTTGTCTGAGCAGCTTGTGAAAATGAAACAGTTTTTCTTAAAGATTTTTCCACAGCTGAGATAGCAGATTAGACAGTGGAGGACCCATGCTGACTCCTGCCACGTGTTTTGCCATATTTTGGTCAGTTTTGCACGATGCACACCTGAGCCGCATTGCTGTCTTTGGCTGCACTGTGCACTTCATACTGGGCAGCTGGTAAGCATTGCTGGTTTTTGCCATGCTGACGAAGTGTTGTTACAGGATTGGGAGCTACCTGCATGCTGGTGTTCAGCAAGATCCTCTAGCACCCTGCAGAGGTGGAATGTGAGGAGAAATGGAGTTTCTGCTGAACCTTATTCTCAGTTACCGAGCTAGCTGTAATTACCAGCACGTGAACAGTCGCCCTCAAGGGCTGGCTGCCTACCTCCCCAAGGCTTGCCTTGGCTGAGGAATCACTGCGTTTAACCAACTTGGCCAACACTAAGGTTAACTGAGGACAGCTGCTGTATACAGGATGCTGGCGTGCTCCTCTGTAGCCTCTTGCATCTCTTCCCCGTGTGGAACATGGGAACAGTTTGAGGGATATTTGAGAGGAGGATGGGAGTGCAGCCAGATCTATGAGAGCTGTGCGTGTGTGTGCTAATGAGGCCCAGAGGTGATGCCAGCTCGCTATCTCAAAGTGCAGTTTACACATGAGTGCACCAAGAATGCACCAACTATTCAACAATAAGAAGTTTTTATAAGCACACGTTTCTGACCATGTCAAATTCTGTTTCCCCTTCAGCTTCTAAAATCCATGGAATTTGACACTGGGGAAACAACCACATTTGAGAAGAGCTTGTCCAGAGGAGAATTCAAATTGCTTCCCAGCTGGAGCCTGAACCATTTATTGGCTTTTCTAACACAATATCACACATTTATTCCTAAAACAAGACAAAAAGTTTAGAAGAAGAAAAATTAGTCCAAAAGATTAGAAAATAAAGTGTCCTTAGAGAGTTATATTAACCATAGAGAATCATCTGCTCTCCACAACTGCAAAAGCAAAAACAAATTTTTCTCCCACAGTTTTGGATAGTAGGTTTCTATGAACACACAAATGAGACCCAGTCTATTCTCATCTCAGAAATCTCATTATCTTTATAACATTACTCATGTGGGTGAGAAAAGTGTGTTTAGGGGTAGAGGTAAGATGAGCAAACAGAAAAGAATCATATTCTTGGATATCTTGGTATCCAAGCACCCCAAACAGCACCAGAGGATAATGAGGTGCCCAAAGGATGCTCACACTGAAATGAGAGGAAAATGTGGCTGCTTCTCAACTGGAGAAAATGTGCTGGGAGCAAAATCATTTCTTCTGTAGATCATCGGTGAGAGAGGCTCAGTAGCATCAAGGAGGGGCAATGAAAGGAATTGGTGCCTGGGAGTGAAAAGAGAATGGTTATCAGGATAACGATAAAAAGAACTCATGAAGCAGAACTGCTCAGATTTCCTTTTCATTGGATAACTTTTCATTTACTTTGGCTATAATTCACATAACAAAGGCAACAGAATTATTCATTCGACTGAGTTGAACAGGCTGTGCCAGGCCTGAGCTGGTGTAAATCAGCATTGCTTCATTGACGTCACCTCCATGTAGGTTGCTTGTCACCTCTTCTTGCCTCTTAACACCATCCTTCAGTTCATGTTGCCTCTCATAACTGCTCAT
This sequence comes from Tragopan temminckii, assembly GCA_028571105.1. Lineage (NCBI taxonomy): Eukaryota > Metazoa > Chordata > Aves > Galliformes > Phasianidae > Tragopan > Tragopan temminckii. The sequence goes on from JAOWBP010052802.1 coordinate 2,104, forward strand.
TCCTTAGTTTAGACAGAAGTGCTGCTGGGGTTGAAGTAGCCTTCTGATTATGGGGAGGTTGTCCTCATAGTAGTAGGAACAAGGTGCCATCCTTGAAGCAGAAAACAGCTCTGCTATTGACTTTTTTGTCCACTTTGTCCACATTGCCTTCCTGAATGAAGTGTTAAGTACAGGAGATGAATGCAGTGAAATCTAATTTCCCACACTTACAGTACTATATCAGTTTACTACAATAACTGCTCTCTGGAAAAATAAACATTAGCTCAGGAGAAGGCAAACTGCAAAATACAAAGAGATGAAATATTAAGGAAATTGTGAGAAATCACTTGAGTTTGTATGGTAGCACTTAACTTTCTCACCCCAAGGACTTAAGTGAGATGGGCAGAGGTACTGAAACTCACTAACCATGGAACCATTGTTCTTTTCAAACTTCTCCTACATGGTGATAGATACTTCAAAGACTGCATGGAAACTGAAGGGAGATGAACAAATAATAAAAGTGAAATCAGATTACAGACCCGATCCTTTTTTCACTGTGTTTTCCATGCAGTTTAATTCCTGGGCAGTGAGGGAAGCGGCAAGGCTTAAGAGGAGGAGCTCTGTAGAGCTTGTCCTCAAAATCTGGATCCACTTCTTGCTGCCTCTCACTCCATCTCTCACTTTTGATTTGGGGCAGGCAGAAACTCCAGGCTGTTGAGGGTCAAAGTCAGCCACAACAACCTTTCTATCCTTAGCAATGACTATATACAGTGACTGCAAACAATAAGGTGTGTAAATTACTGAGTCAGGTTTTCCAATAACTTTATGTTTATACAGTATTATTTTTGTGATGCAAAATAGTGCTGAACACCAGAGCAATCTGCTATGGGACAGCATGCAGTTTTCAGGCTGAGAATTCAAATTATCAGCATATGTCTTTACAGTTCAAGGCAGAAACAAAATGCTTACTTAATTCTGGCTGTGTTTAAAGCCTTTAACCCAGCCACCATCATTACATATAGAATACGAGGTTTTGCTGTAGAGTGGAATTACAGATAACCTAACCCTGTTGTCCTCAGCACTTAATTCCTTTCTAGATCTTTCAAGGCATTTGCTGCCTATTACTGCTCCTTGCATAATTGCACAACATGGGCTTTTAAAGGTCTGTTGAGTGCATCTATGAGGGACATTATGAACCAACAGAGTGCTGGAAGTCTGCTCATGGAATTGTCCTGGAAAGACTCTGTGAAATAGCAGTAGTATTTCTTCTGCTGCTCACTGATGTAACTGAAATGGAATTTGGTTCTTGCTATCTGGGTGTGATGGATGAGCATTATAATCTGCTTAGAGAAACTAGGAGATGGCAAAGTAATCTGAGGACAGCCTTTTGGAACTGGCCAATATCCCAAATCTGTGCTATGGCAATAAGAGACAACATTTTTTCATATGAGCTGTTTCTCTCCCAGCAACAGGGGAACGACCTTTTCCCTGTCTGATACACCTTTGTTTCATGCATCCCCTGTCTTTTTTTGGGCTATTCCCAAATATTTTGAATCCTAATATTTTGAATTAGCTGGTGATGAGAGAAAGAGAAGTGGGAACTATGAAGAGCGGAACTTTCATAGGATGCAGACGCCAGACCTTGGGAAAAAGTCTGTGTTGCTTTGGGATGGGATTTAAATTACCTTACTCCTTCTTTGGGTTAAACAGCAACAATTTGAACTTATTCAGCACTCTGAGATCATTCTTTCTCCAGATGAACAAACTCTGCCCTGAAAGGGTGGATGAGAACTGGAGCAAAGCAGCTAGGGTTGGAAATGAGGAAGATGACGGAGTACCACTGTCATCTGTGACGGGTTGCTTAACAGGCAGTGAAAGTCTCACTGGATCATTATGTCTGTGGAAAAAGAAAAAAAAAAAAAGAGGAATTGTGTGGGTAAAGTGGAATTCATTATTGTTTATGAAGATAAAATATGATAGTCTTTCCTTTGTGTTCACAAGAGAAACACGTTTTATGCTGAGTAACTATGTGACCTTTTTCTTAGAAGCTGGGTCATTTTTGCCTCCTTCATAATTCCCATGAAGGCTTCCTGATTAATCAAATTAATCAAATACAGTCCATGTAGAAATGGTTTCCAAAGGCCAGAGCTTTAGCTGATGTAAATCAACACATTGATTCTACTGTAGTGACACCAGGTTTTCAGCTAAGAAACAGGCCTGTGTTTTTCTTTCAACTTTTATTTATTTGGAGTGAATAATATGTCCCTAATGTACAAAACCAATTATTTTAGGCATATTGCTCTCTCACAAATGAAAGGCACGGGAATTCTGTTAGGCAGCACTAGATATGAAGCTCAGGAATAATGCTGAGTAGAAATTTTGGGAGAGAATGATTTTTTAGCTGTCTTTTCAAACTACATCCTTTGGAAAATTCACTTTCATAGTTGCAACGGGAGTTTCCTGCCATGCTCTGCACACTGAGGAAGATTGGCAGCAAGACTGAAGTGGGGTACCCTGATATATTTGTTCTCAGAAAGCTGGCTTATGGAGATAGATATTCAGCAGGAGGGAAGCAAAGTTAGAAGTGATATCATCTTACAACAGTATTTCACATACTGCCTCAGCAGTGCATTCAACCTCTGAACTGACATTTCAAAAAGGAAGAGGCAGAAGGAAAGAATTTGCAGATACTTTAAGTGCATCTAATCAATCAGCTGAGTGAGTCTTTTGCTGCCCAAGTAAAGAGCCACACAGGTTTTGTTCCGAGGTGCCTTTCCTTCAAAAAGACAAGTTTGGCAAGGAGCAGTTCTTACTGATATCCTGAGTGAGAGAGAAGAACTATCTGCTGGCTGACATTTACTTAGAGATCAACCACTTCCATGCTTGCTTATGAGATCAGAGGGGGATCACAAAAGGAGCTGGTTGAACAAATGCATGGATATTTGCAAGGTGGTTCCAAAATGGAAAGTTTTAAGACTCCCGTGACTGGGATGTCTATACAGTACAAGAAGCTGCTGTAAGACAAAAGTGTTTTGTAAGATCCAGTGCTATGGATTGGGATGAGATTCTGGTGTATATAAAAAAAAATAGCAATTAAACAAAAGTCAGCGCTCATGCTTGTCACTATTGCTGTTTCACTCACTCTTCATTCTTAACACTGAGAGGAGAAAATAGGTAATATATTTCAACTCTGTCCTCTTTTCTGCTGTATTGATTCTGTATGCCTGAGATAATTTATAGACTCTTATTCTCTTGATTCTGCTTACATCTACTATTTGCATAACAATGAGCAGTTTTACCATGTAAGTCTCGCATTTTGTAAGCTTCTGTATTTAAATCATTCCTCTCAAAATTTGTGTATATGCAATCTTGCAGAATGCTTAACTGAATGTTTGAACCCGTGCTGTAATAATTGCCCATGGTCAGCTTTATTAATGGGCAGTACTCCTCTATCTTTTTCTTTTCAGTGTCAGGTATGTTGCCATTTATCATATCTACCATATATCTTAGTCGGACAAAAACATGGAATTTCCAAATGCGTCAGCCTTCTCCTGAGGCCTTTAAATACTTGAAGGGCAGCTGGTGGGGAGATGTGCAGCAAGGGGATAGTCAAGGATGAGTGAGTGTGGCAGTGAAACAGTAGTTGCAGGATGTTCCTTAGCACCTCCTCTTAGTGCTTGAGCATTTGCAAAAGCTACTGAGTAAATATCATTTGGGGGAAGTGGAATACGAGCTCCGCAAAAGGTAATTGCATGTCATGATCTCATGTTGCTTAGAAAATAACAGTGGGAGAAAGAAGCTGGCAGAAACTTGCTCTTTCTCATGGAAGGACATGGTTTGCTTGGTGACCGAGATCACTGGAACTGGCAAGTTCTCTTTTGGCTCCTTTTTTTTTTGTTTCACAGCAATTTGGCTGCTGTTGGATTTCTTTGCAGGCTGCAAGCTATCAAGAACATAAAAAGCTCCTTGTGACATTTGCTGTTCTGCTGTAGTCTTTGGTGTCTGTGGCTATGGTAAAAGTCTAAACTGTTGAAAAAACTCCTGATTTCTTTTTATGTGCAATGTTGAAATGTACCAAGAAAAGGAACAGGGTGGTCACATACCATAGTCACATTTACATCCTGAAGGAATCAGAGTAACTTCAGTGACTTTTATATAGCCTGGGGAGCTTGAGTCTGTGCTGTTTGTTTTATTTGTCTGAACCCTACTGAATACAGTGAATCTTATGGCCAACTTCTAAACTTTCTGTTGAGGTAATGAAGCTAGACAAAGCAAGAACCACTAGATTTTAAAGCATGGGTAATCTTTTTGAAGTAAAATGTTGCTTTTGCTGGATTTCATGCGCTTTTCTACTATACTGAGTGATATGGATGCATTTCTTTCTTTCTTGTGAATCAGATAGTCAAATTCTCATCTTAGAACTGTGTTCTGTTCCTGCAGTACCTTAAGATCCATAAAGATTTTAAGTGGGCCAGGGAAAAACTATTTGAAGTTGTAGTAAACCTGCAGGTGAGTTGGCTGTATTTCAGTCTGCCTCATCACTCTTTTAGTGACATTAGTTGTCCAGTTCCAGAAATGTGGTGATGATGTGTGAAATGGAAATAAGACAATTAGCGTTTCAGACACACCAAGCTGGTACTTGGACCAACTCAGAGCAAACCTGTCATGGAATATAAACAGCAGCTACAAAACTGCAGTATGCCTTTATTTTCTGTTAACAGTAGGTTAGCAATTGCTTGTTAGTCCCAAGGTGTTCTTTTCTTCCCCATGCCTGTTGCATGAAAAAAAAAGAAATGGATTTTAGTGGAATTGCAAGTTTTGATCAGGAAGCTCAGTAAGTGATGTAACATATTATGAGCTATTACAGCTGCAGTGGTAAGTGAAAGGGCAAAACTGTTTAGGGAATGTGAGTACAGGGATGGATGATAAGAGCCTTTTCAGTTATTAATCACTTTAATTCACATCTGAAACTCAGCCAGATGAAAAATAACTGGCTCTGGAGAATGGGCTCATAAAGCAGAACATGGTGAGATCATAGGTTGGTCCTAACATCAGCATTTTACTACTTGTACTTCAGGAGGATATGCCAGGTTTAATGACTCCAGACAATGCTGAGAAAATGTTCATTACATGCAGAAATTATTAGATTAGCTGAGTAGGAGACATTACATGGGGAAATTCACTGGATCATGGCCAGTCCTGGTACTTTGTGTTATGAATTGCCTACCAGGTGCTCTCAGCTTACCTACAAAAAATACATCAGCACTGGTTGGATGCTGATGCTAAAGGATGTGATTGGGATCATGGGGGAGCATTTTAGTTGTGAAGGGGCATTTATCAATGAAATGATGTGTTGAGCTACATTGCTATAGTTCCGTTACCCTTGGATGGCATTTTTTAAAAACATGCAGATTTTGATCTATTTATGCAGGAACTAATTAACCTGTGTTATTATGCTAAATAGTCACAACCACTTTCTCTGGAAGCGTAATCTAAAAATGTATCTCCTGGAGTTTTTGGGGTTTACAAACGTGAGTCATAAGCTGCAGGAAAAGTGTAGGAATCTTTTACATCCTACCAGAAGTTGCTGCAAACTTACAAAGCAAATGGAATAAACCTATCTACTTTTTCAGAGTCACAATTCTTGTAATTCTAGAAAAGCAATACTTCAAAAATTTTCTGCTGAAAGTTTTACAGCTGGATTGCACTATTTGTTTACAGAAACCTAAAAATTATTTATTTTTTGAGGGCCAATAGAAATAGCTGTGATTGCTTTTAATGCGATTATAGCTGCCAGAATCTATGAGTCCTAGCAGGAGCCTTCAGGACTTAAATTTGCTGTGGCTATTGAGGTGGAGTTGGCAATATGTATCTTTGACCAACAGAGTGGACAGTGGATGCTGTGAAGTGTGTAAACTCCCACAGCCTAGCAGGAGTAGGTTCATGTGGGAAGAGGAGTGCATTTGCAGTCCTTGAAAGCTGACATCCAAGAAAGCTGTCAGATACTGATCAGCCAGGATATAGCTAACTTGTACCAGGGATACCTTTGCTGCTACTTGGAGTGGGGGGAGAAGGAATGAACTTAAAACATTTTTGTAGGTATGACAAAAGAACATATTCTGCCCAGGCACACAGCCCATGAAACTGGTTAGGGACTGAAAGAATCAATCCACTGGTAGCAGAACAAAAGATCTTGGAGAGTGTGATTAGCTAAGTACTAATGCTGTTCCTTCTGCCCTCTCTTAGTTAATCAGTAAGGACACTAAGTGATAATACACATTTCGGATGGATGGCTGTCTGAAGAGCACATCTTCCTGGCCAAAATCACCAGGGTTCCTTTGAAGGCCACAGCTGGGCTGTGGTTTGTATCTGCGTGTTTTTATCCTGAATTGAAACCATCTTCCCAGTAGATGGACATTCAGAGCAAGGGCAGTTCTCATGGCAAATGGTGACGGTAAAGTGGAAAACATAGTAGGCCAGTTTTGCAAGAGCTCTGCAGACAGCAGAAGTCCTATGAAATGAGGCTTGTCTTGTTGGTTTATACAAAGGTGAGGCTGATGGCAGTACACTCAGTGCTGACATGTTGTTATTTTAAAAAATCCTTGTGAAAGGAATAGAAATAAAATGAAGTTTTCCCCAAAAGGTAAATGGAAGCAGAATTGATCCACCTGGGTGCAACAAAAGTATGCATAAACGTAGCTTACCTCAATACGTATGTAAATAATGCAAAGCCAAACAAGAAGCATATTGTCACATGCCTCTGTGGCTTTCAGATAAATGTTGCTGCACCAGCTATCCCATGGCTGGTATACCTTTTGGCTTACCTGGGCTGCATTGGGTGAAGAGGAATTGTCTTGTGCTGCATATAAAATAGATAATGCAGTTACTCTGTTTATGAAAAAAAAGCTAAAAGAAATTATATAGGTATATTTATTAAAATGTAAAAAAAAAAAAAAAAAAAAAAACAGCTAGAAAAACATAAAACTAGTGCGATATTTGACCTTCTTTTTGTGAAACTAGTTGTTGCAATTCTTAGTGAGTTCTCAAGGTGGTCATCAGAGATTTTTGATGAATTATTACTCTTCCTGTGCTTCATCCTTGAAAGCAATTTTTCACAACTGTACTTACTGCCAAAAAGTAATGACTGATGTGGGGAGGAAAGCTAGTAAGGAAGAGAGCAAGACAGCTTTATCATATCAAACTTCTGATTGAGCGAGTATGGGCTTTGTGTGTGAATTTGTAGGGCAAAGTAAAGATGTGCAAAAGGACTGCCTGGAAGCTAAATGTTGGACTGGGACACAGGGATGCCTTGGTTTGTTTTTGTGGTCAATTGCAAGCTGTTTTATGCAGCCAGCAAATCTCTGCCCACACTTCCAGCTGTGAAATGGAAAGCATAGCACTTTATCTTTTCATACGGTTTGCAGGTGCTTCAGGGCAGGAAGACATTTGTATACAAACATACCATTACATCTGTACTTTTGGTAGGGATCTCTGGAGCTCATTTTTGTGCCAACAGAGTAGTTGCCAAGAGGCCACCATCACCACTGAGCTGTTTTCATACGCTAGAGTGAAAAACCAAATTTTGGCTATCCTTGTGATTTAGGTATTAATCCGTGCCCCAGTGAGGGCCATAATGTAGAACAGAATCAAACTATTAAGCCTCTGTTTAAGTCTGGGGACCTGTCCTATCAGCAAAAGAGAGATTCAACAAAAAGAGGCTTATATGGCTGCAGTGCTAATTCGGCTTGAGGAACAGATGCTGTGATTTCTACTGTAACTGTCACTCCCTGCAGCTTTTCAAAGGCTTCTTAAGGATTTTTAGTTATTATGTTGGCAAATGCAAGAGAAAACAGCAGTGGTTCAATACCAGTGTTCACAAAAGATTCTGCTGGGACAACTGGAAAGTACTTAGCAGTACTAAGGTTTGTAGAATCATTGAATCATCTAATCATTAAGAAGAGACCACTAAAACCATCGAGTTCAACTGTCAGTCCATCCAGCATGCCCACCCTTCAGTGCCACATCTCCATGTTTCTTGAACACCTCCAGGGACTGCGACACCACCACCTCCCTGGGCAGCCTACGACAATGCCTCAACACTCTTTCTGAGAAGAAAGTTTTTCCTAATATTTTCCCATTTCCTACTGGTTTTATTCTTCTCCTGCCAGGCTTTTGGATGTGATCTGAAGTCCTTAAGTTCATCCAGGCTTCTCACATGCTCAATTCAGCCGCTTTGATACAGTCTAGATGTGACCTGCTTTTAACATACGAGGTTTGAAGACACCCCCTTTGCTAAAAGGGGTATTTTTTAAAATGATCTCTTCTCTGAGACACTGCATTTTCAACCTGTTGCATCCAAAGTCATGTCATGGGCCTTGCTGCTGTCACTGTGCAGTACCTTGCTGTCCAGATGATACTGGTAAAGAATCTGCTGAAGCATACTGTAGTGGTGCTCAGTTTGAAAAAAGCTGAGAAAAATCCTGCCTAAAATTCATCACTGCTTACATTCTGTAATGTTCAGGGTCAGTGACGCAGCTAACGTCAGTGGAGTTTGTCTTGTGAAATCCTGTTCACTGGTTTGGGGTTGTTTTCTGAGACAGTAGATCAGGCTGTTAATGGATGGGGGGCTGCAAATTTCAGGGTTCAAAATGTGGGCTTGCATTGGATTTGGAATCCTTGAGGAAGGGCTGGCTTTTTCATAGCACAGTAAAATAATCTACTCCACGCCCTTTCAGGGCACAGTTATTGCTTTCTTATGGTGGCAAGAGGTTTTCTCTGAAAAATACTTCTGAGTAGGTCTCCTCCAAACTCTAGTCTCCATAAGGATACTAGTTATTCTAATTTCAAACAACCTAAGCGGTATCTGCCACAGTATTTCTATTTTGAGGTTTTGAGTGTACATTTTATTTTCTCCTCTTAGAACTTTTACGCAATCCTGAAGTTTTCTGCAGCTCATTTGACCCAGCTGTTGTTGCAAATTTGTTTCTCAGAAGGGACATTTTCATCACTCACGGGATCTATTTTTAAGCTCCTCAAAGATTGCTTAAGTGAGAATAATATCCCAGAGAACCATACAAGATGCTGTGGGTATGGCAGCTGATCTCAGGAACGCTGCAGAGCGACTTGGAACTGAAACAATTGACTGTATTCATTGAAATGGCAAGGAGACCGTAGGGAAATAGAATGGAGTTACCTTCACTGGAATTTGGCCAGCATCCCAGCTACCACTAATGCCCTGCTCTTACAGGAATGTCCTGGGATTTTCATTAATGTGTGATTCAGCTTAAAAAAACATGTGCATGCTGCCTTAGCCCCTGGAGCTATGGCAATTAAAGAAATGCAATTTAGCCAATGTGTAACAACTGGCTTTAGCAGGCACGTTCCCTTCTGTTCTAGTTTTTTCTGCTCCCCATCCCCCCAGAGAAAGAGTAAAGTTTCCAGTATACTGCATAAACTGTAAAGGCAGTGAGCCACTGTGCCCCATTCAGGTAGTATTCTGGATGTACAACTCATCTTCACATAGCTGCATGCTCACAGAAGCGCGCACTGTAGAATCCACTGAGTGGATCTCAGAGGGGAATCTTGTCTGAGAAGGCCTCATCCTGGCTGTTAGACTGACTTGCCTTCTGCCAGTGAGCAAGGGCCCCGTGGATGCTCTTGACTGATCCTGTTGTGCATTAAGCAGAAATACAGTTTTTTGATGCTTAGGACTGAAGCAAGAAAAATGGAAAAGGTTGTGCAGTGTTGAGTTATAAAGGAACATGGTGCACAGGCCAGCTAAGCTCATGTGTATTCATTTGTCCACTTGTGTCTTCAAATGCTGATGCCTTTGAGGTGTGCATGTGAGAAGGAAAGAGGCTGACAAGTCACAGTGTCCTTCTCATGGTGTAGGGGTTTGGTGACTTTCTGTGTACTGTCCTAATTCAGTTATTAAATGTGATTAAGCCTAAAACTGCTCATGAAAGATACGCCTTTGTAATCCAATTTTTTCCTGAGATCAAGGGCCTTCTGCTGCTGACTGAAGTCATTTCATATTGTCCTTGTTAATGGGAATCTCATACTTGTTTGTCCTATCAGCTTATTTTCAAGGACATTTTTTTGAGAGAAAGAAGAAAGGAAGGAAAAGAAAAGAAAAGAAAAGAAAAGAAAAGAAAAGAAAAGAAAAGAAAAGAAAAGAAAAGAAAAGAAA
>JAOWBP010052803.1:0-12270 GCA_028571105.1 Tragopan temminckii
GGATTGTTTAGTCTGGAGAAGAGGAGGCTCAGAGGAGACCTTATTGCTCTCTATAACTACCTGAAGGGATACTGTAGTGAGCTGGGGGTCGGCCTTTTCTCTTGTGCAACTGGTGGTAGGACTAGAGGGAATGGCTTCAAGCTGCGTCAGGGGAGATTTAGGCTGGATGTTAGGAAATACTACTTCTCTGAAAGAGTGATCAGGCACTGGAAAGGGCTGCCCAGGGAGGTGGTGGAGTCACTGACCCTGGAGGTGTTCAAGTAACATTTGGATTTTGTGTTGAGGGATATAATTTAGTGAGAACTGTTGGTGATAGGTGGATGGTTGGAGTGGATGACCTTGTAGGTCTTTCCCAACCTTGTTGTTTCTGTAATTCTGTGATTCCTTCCAATCATTAATGACATCCACTCACTATCACCAACAGTAATTCAAACAAGGACAATAATACCTCCAGTATAAATCATTCAGGACAAACACTCCCTTTGACTTAGACTTCAGAAAATAGCTCAAGGAATTTAATTTGATTACATCACTAGTTAATTTTTTATATACATATATATTGTAGCTTACAATGTAGATCCTAAACTTAACAACCCGTTCCCTTTCCTGTACACCGTCAAGAGTTCAAACAAAGTTTAAGCTTATTAACAAGAAAAGTAATACTGTTAAGAAATATTGTCATATAGGCCAAACTTGGCTGTGCTCATTCTGTCATTCTCCTATCTTTCAGAGCCATAAAACAGAATAAGATATTATAGCGCAAAAGATTGTTAATGGAATGTAGATTTTTACATATAAACTGACTAATGTCAGGAAACTCAGATGAAATTTCTTTTCTGATCTCTTTCCTGTCTTTTCCTTCATCTTTTGATACCAAGTATATTTTCATCCCTCAGAACATTTAACGATACCATATCAAATATGATTTAATTTGTGTAACGACATACTTATTGTATGTCTCAAATTCTTTAATAAGACAGTAATGTCTGTTTATCACTTAGAATCTTATACAGCAAACAGAAACATTCACTGTTCTTTTTACTAGTAGTACTGACTTCTACAGAGAGTATTGTAATATAAAATATTTTAAAAGGTAGAAAAAATCATAATTTTGCACATACTTTTTGATTATTAACAACTTTTCTGTATGTAAGCATCAGCAGCAAAGTAAGGGGTTGGAAAGTAATGCTCTCCTTAAAAATGTCTCATGCACTTTGATGTGGCACAGCTCCTCCATACTGACATAAAATTTGGAGAAAACTCTATACATATTATGAATATATGGAGGGAATAGATACTGTTTACAAAACTGAGGCCATAGCAAAATACATGAAAAAATAGAAGGAATAATGCAGACAATGAATTACAGAACAAATATTACTCTGTAGTCTAAATATTTAGATTATTCCTTTTTCCAATATCTTGTTTCATTTACAACCTACAATACACCTGAAAATCATGATCTTTTTAATCAAAGGTAAAGATGAAATGGAAAATTATTTGGAAAGACTAAAATTGAAATAAAAATAATGTATTTAATATTCCTCTTTTTTTTTTTCTTATTTGTTGGTTTTGCAGAGCTGCAGAATGTACCAATTTTTCTGCTGTTTCCAACCACTATACCTTTTCTCTGAAATGCCTCTCTTGCATTTATCACAGAAGTATGCTACCTCCAAGCACAAAATATGCCTTAGCTAAAGACAAGATATCGGTACTGTAATTTTAACTGGCTGAAATATTTTTCTCTATGATATATGAATACACAGTCATACAAACTGCATTTGAAAATGCAGCTCATCCTCTTGGCTGCCAGCGCTCATAGCTGGCTGGCTCATGTCAAGCCTAAAATAATCCACTACCCCCAGGTCCCTTTCTGCTAAGCTGCTCTCCAGACATCTGTATCTTTCTGAGGCATTACATCATCCCAGATGAAACTGATGTTTTCCTTTGATTTTTCTCCTAAATCCAAAACACAACATCATACTAGCCACTATGAAGAAAATTACCTCAGCCAAAACCAGTATAACCTTATGCTGAACTTTAAGTTGACCAAACAGAAAACCATATTAACAAGGCTAAAAGCATCACACTGAAGCTGTTGACCCTTCATCACGCTGTGTATTAACAGTGCAAGGGACATTGTGAAGACATACCAAAAAAAGCTTCCACTAGACTTCCGGGCCTGCTTCTTATAAGGATATAAGGGCCTGCTTCAAATTTAATAAGGAAAAAATTCAGGCTTGTCTCCCACTCTTCCACTAAGCACTGAGTATCTGCAAGTGTGAGTGCATCTTACGTGCATTTAGAAACCATGGGAATTTAAGGAGATCCCTCAAGAGTTATTTTTGTACAAGCAGGGAAAAAACAATAATTGACTGTCTGCCAATAGCTGTACTTAAACTTCTTTCACTAAGTACAAGCTGCCTCTTCAACAATTAAAATAACATTTATATAGTTTTAATGAAGTGTTTTGGAGACCTGATGATACAACATTTACAAATAAAGGTTGCTTATTTCCTTCTATTTTCCTTTATCATTGTGAGGAAAAACACTCCTTACCTAAACTCCATAGAAGATCAATTAACTGAAGAATATTTTAGACAATTTTATTTTACCATGAACATTATTCACAGCTTAGCTTTTAGATTTTTTGTCAGGCTGATTCAACCTTACAGTTTTTTTGAGGTGATCATACCACAGTCATGTTCTACTGTAGAGTGCTGGGTCACCGTGTGCAAGGGGCTCCAGAAAACTAAGAAGAAGCCAGGGAGAAGAGAATGCTGCCTGAAGCCACCAGTCCTCAGAAAAGCAGACAATGTGTCCAGGGTGCAGCCAGAAGCACTAGGGTAACACTCATGCAGGGAAGTAGGCAGCCCCTAGAGTGTGTGAGCAACCAGGGCAAGGAAATGGGCCATGGTGCGTCAGTGTGTATTAAGTCCTAGCAAGTGGAAGAAAAGCAAGCTTCCAATCCTGAGAAGATAGATGAAAAAAACACACAGGGTGATGGAGACAGCAGGCAGTGGGTTGTCTTTGAGAAGCCCCTAAGTCAGTGTGGGGACAAGAAGAGACCTACATGAAAATGGGGAGGGGATTGAGTGCACCCTCAGTGAGTCTGAAGACAATATAAAAGTAGGTGAAAGTGTTGATCTATTTGAAAGTAGGAAGGCTCTGCAGAGCAGATATAGACTGATGGGTACTGTCCAATTGTACGGCATTCAACAGAATAGGGTGCTGCACTGGGGGTATAACAACCCCATGCAGTGGTACAGTCTCAGGAAAGAGTGGCTGGAATTTTGCCTGGCAGAAAAGAATCCAAATATGAAAGTCAACAGTCCACTGAACTTCAGCCAGCAGTGTGCCAGTGTGGTGAAAAAGGCCAATGGCATCCTGGCCTGCATCAGAAATAACAAGGAAAGGGATTTTCCTTCTCTACTCAACAATGGTGAGATCACAATTTGAATACTCTATGCGGTTTCGGGGCCCTCACTATGAGAAAGATACTGAGTTTCTCAAGCAGAGAAGACAAATTTGGTAAGAGAGTGAACAGGATATGAGGAATGGCTGACAGGATGAGGGCTGTTTAGTCTGGGGAAAACGAGATTGAGGAAGAACCGCATCACTCTACAATCTAAAAGGAGGTTGCGGAGAGGTGGGTGTTGGTCTCTTTTCTCAGGTGACAAGTGGAAGAACACAAAGCAATGGCTTCAAGTTTCACTAGGAGTTTAGTAGTTACATTTACAGCATTGTGCAGACTATCTCCCTTTTATACGAGCAGATTTTCAGACTTGGGAGATTTTTATGAGAAGATACTGAATCAATTGAAATCAATACACCAGGACTAATTTCCTAATACTTTTTATCCTATGAGAAACTGAGACATGGGGGCCAGGAGTTAATATCTCTTATTGATTCTAATGGACAACTTGCTGTTTAACTTTATGAATATTGTTGATAATTTCTAAGAATACCACCATCTCTGACAAAGAAAGGCCACTTGCTATTTAGTGGGGCAAATGCATGACAGTTATTAGTTGCTGTGTTAATAGCTATGCTTATATTTCAGAAAACAAAATGTGAAAAATAGGATCAACACAAGATTTTTAAAAGCAGTTATCTGTTACTTTTTCATTATTATTAGTTGGTTTTTTTTTAATCCAGAAAAGTCTACATGAAATTACTGTCTTCCTCCTGAGTTCTAGCTATCTATCTGATCATACATAGCAAAACATGACATATGCTATTTCTGCAATATATCCTCAGATACCACTTCTGAGAAAAAAAAAAAAAAACAAAAAACAGTAAAAGCTCTTGCTGGTTTTCCAGCTGCAGATAGTGTTTGTCAAAGTTAATATTTAACACCACCTGCTCATGCTGCTCTATTAGTCTTCACAGAATAATTAGAAATTAGGCATTATGATAAGTAAATAATGCACTCTATCTATTCAAATCAGCTCTGTCTTTTTAAATTATTATTCAAATGAATAGATGTTTACTGCAAGTATAGTGAAGGGGATAGAGGTGCATTTATCTGTTTATTTGCATCTGGGCAGCTGTCCAATGAAGATCAGAGATGCGTAATAGAAAAAATTACATAACGATTATAATTTGGCCGAGTATATTTTCATTCTTGAATCTTTTTAAGGAAAATAAAAAAAGCCTCCAAAATCCATTGTAAGGAGAAATATGTAACGTCTGTTTATTGGTACAATAGTAACACTCTAAGCAGATGTTAGTTTATGGAATAAACCATTGAGAAAGGTGATAGAACTTTTAAAAACAAGATTATAGAAAACAGGTTATTTACCTGTAACTGATTGTTTCATGATAGGAAAGTCAGAAGAAGAATAATTTGAAAAGATTTTACTCTAAATATTTGAACCAAATTTAACCTAATGGTATATTAGATCAATGAACACCATAGGTCTAAAAATATATAATCTATTAGTAATAAAGAAAATGCATTTGAGAAAAAAAAGATTGAAATAAAAAAGCAAACTTGGTACTATATGATGAACAAGTATATTTTGATAAATACATGAGCATTCTGAGCTTAACTGTACAGATTTATGAGACCTTCAAAAGTGTATAGAATTCGTAGTGTTTCTTAGGAAAATTGATAAAACAAGTCAAGAAGAAAGTAAACACTTAAGAATACAGATCAATCATATCTACTTAAATATTATGAATTATACTAATAATATAGTAATATAATTTCAGTCTGGAGGCACTAAAATAAAACAGAGCATTCAGGTTCTCCACTTCCCTGTTGATATATATACACTGCACAAAGTCCAAATGAAATTCACTAAATTTCATAAATTTTTCAGTAAGCATTTCAGAATTTCTATGCATCTGCGCACGATCATGATTAATTAGACATGTTACTCAATTCCCTATATACAAATATATTTTCTGCTCACAGCAACCCAAAATACAGCCTGAAATTTGATGGAAAGCACAGCAATGACAGAAGAGTAGCAAGGCCCTAGGCTGCAGCAAGTGAAGGTTTGCTCAAATGCAACAACAACCATAGGCACAGAAATAAAAAGTAAGATGCTACTTACCCTTCAGGTATATAGGGATGCCCAGCAAAAGACCCTCACTTTCACCGCCAACTCTTAAATTAGGTCTGGGAAGAGGTGGATCCGAGTTCCACCCCTTCCAGTCAGTCAGGTGCACTGCATGCACCTGAGCTCCTCTGGGTTGGTCTTGCCTTCCCACCAGGATCTCAATCACTGGTTCAGGCCATGACTTAGCTTTTCTGCTACAGTAATCTCAGGAATATGAGACCAGTGCAGTGCACCAGCAGAAACTATCTCAGTGGATGCTATTCCACCAGTAGAAGGTAACACACATTATCTGGACAATTTCACACTGAAAATGAAGTTTATTTTTGGCCTTGGTGATGAAAAGCAAAATAAACCATTACATAGCCTCTCTTCCTGTGATTGCTGCCATACTGAACTAAGAAAGTAAACAGTGGCAGAAATAAGAGGCTTTTCTTCTGCATTCCTAACAGTTTCATTGATAAACACCTGAAACGCCTTTTCAACAACACTGAACCCAAACTTTTCTGATAAACAGAGACAGGTTGCTACATTACTCATAAGTGGCAAAAATAATGAGAAGTGAAAAACTAATTCAATTGCAGCTCATGGTGTTGGGCATTGAGTGTCCCAGATCAGCAAGATTTGGCTGAGTGAGCAGATAGCAAAGAGCAAGCAACAAGGCTGGTAGGTCCAATGACATTGCTGACTAAGCCTCAAACATAGCTGTGGAGCAGAGCAGTGACAGTATCAAGGCGCAGTTACAGTCCAGTGATCGCAAGGTATCTCCTCTTGATAAGACAGGTCCAAGATTAAGACAGAAAGTCATGTCAGTTGGTTGGGATCAGGACCAGTGAGAAACATGTATCAGGAATTTCTCCAACAGAGCAGCAGCAAGGATCAAGGTTGAAGGACCAATCTTGATTGCAGTTCCTCAGTGAAGGAGGTGGGACTGGAAAGGCTTCTCAAATCTCTTTCTTACTCACAGTTCTTTCACAGTAGCCTGGTTACACAGCTCCACTGTGTCAGAGATGACCTTGAGTGCAGGCAGCCTAGTGCTTTGGAAGGTCTTAAATCCCCAGACTTCTACAGTGATAAAAATTTGTAAAACTGAGGGTTGTGTGGGACTATAAAATGTAGCTGTTTCTTGTTTCAACCGTTTTGTCTGGAGAAGTTTGTGGACTGTCATTCTTGTAAGTATATCATGAATGACTCAGAAATGAGTGTTTATGGGACTGCTACAATAAACACCAAAACAAAACAAAATGAAAAGCAATGTCTGTTCTCTACGCTTTGCTTAAGTAACAGGAATTGATAGCACAACTTAATCACTTGACAAGGAAAGTGCAACTAATGTCATCTTTCTCAGGGATCTGCACTGGGATAGATGCTTTTCAATACCTTCATCAGTTACATTAACAGTAGTATCAAGTGCATAGAATCACAGAATCATTAAGGTTGGAAAAGACCACTAAGATCATCTAGTCTAACCCCAACCCATCACCACCATGCCCACTAAACTGTCCCTCAGTGCTGTGTCTCCATGTTTCTTGAACACTTCCAGGGACAGTGACTCCACCAACTCTGTAGGCAGCCTGTTCCAGTGCCTCACCACTCTTTCTGAGAAGAGTTTTTTTCCTATTATCCAACCTGAAGCCACTCCAGTGCAACTTCAGTCCATTACCTCTTGCCCTTGGCATAATTGTGGATTACATCAAGCAGCAAACATACTTGAGGGATGGAATGCCATTCAGAGATACCTAGACAGGCTCAAGCAGTGGTCCAAGGACTACTTCATGAGGTTCAACAAAGTCAAGTGGAAGATATAGTACCTGGGTTGCATCAATCCCCACTATCAATACCAGCTGGGGAAAAATAAAAATAAAAAATAAAAGCCAAAAAGCCCTGCTGAAAAGGTCTTGGGGTATACTGGACAGCAAGCTGAACATGAGCCAACAATTTGCCCTTGCAACCCAGAAAGCCAACCATATCCTGAGCTGCATTAAAAGAAGCATGGTCAGCAGGCTGAGGGAGGTTCTCTACTCGACTCTAGTGTGACCTCACATGGAGTACTGCTTCCAGATATGGAGTCTTCATTATAGGAGAAATATGGATCTTTAAGAGTGCATCCAGAGGAAGCTACAAAAATGATCCACAGGAGGGATCCTTTTTCAGACCTCCTTTTCAAGGAAAGTCTGAAAGAACTGGAGCTATTCAGCCTGGAAAAGATAAGGCTTTGTGTGATCTGATAGCAGCCTTTCAGTACCTGAGGGGAGGCTCTAAGGAAGAAGGGGACAGACTCTTTAGCAGGACCTGTTGTGATAGGACAAGGGGAAACAGTTTCAAACTTAAAAAGGGGAGGTTAAGGTTGGATGTAAGGAAAAAGTCTTTTACAGAGAAAGCAGTCTGAAACATGTTGCCCAGAGATGTGATGGATGCCCCCTTCCTGGAGATATTCAAGGTCAGGATGGACCAGGCTCTGAGCAACATGATTTAGTTGTGGATGCCCCTGTTCATTGCAGGAGAGTTGGAATAAATTTTAAAGCCAAAATTTTAAAGAAGTTATTTTCCATGTAACATTCTACTATTGTCTAAAAACATAACAGCCGTTGACATTTCTCAGACCTGTAACTTCTTTCTTTGCTTTTTCTTCAAAGACTTCATTAATTGTAGTGTGGTAGTTATACTTTTTGTCCTGAATCATGACCTTATATGCACTACCACTGCTACAAATCATTTCTTTGGATATATCCATGGTAGACAGTATCGCGAATCTCTACAGACTCTATCAAGCTAAAATGGAACTAATGCATTCATATTTCATGCAGGATTCACTCCATCATCTCCTGAAAAGATGATATTCCTCTGTGCACATATCTAAAGTAATGAACAGAAATGTAGTCAAATACAAATTCTGGGAAAATACACCAGGGCATGTTTATTTAATATTGTATGACCTAATGCCTTTACAAAATGAAGGGTTACATTTCATTACTGTGTGGCAGATGGCGGCAGAGGGGCAGTCTGACAAAATGGCATCTGACATGGAAGTGCGTATGAAGCAAAGGTGTGTCACTGAATTCCTCCATGTGGAAAAAATGGTACCCATTGACATTCATCAATGTTTGCTGAATGTATACAAAGACCAAATAGTGGATGTGAGCACAGTGAAGTGGGGGGAGGACCATTTCAGCAGTGGTAACAGTGATGTGAAAGACATGCCACATTCCAGATGGCCATACACAGCTGTCACAGCTTGAAATGCAGAGAGTCTCATTCAGCTCATATGCACAAGCTGGCTAATGGTGGTATATTGAAAAATAGTGTTTTGTAGCTGAGAATTTCGTCTATCAAACAGTGCTACCGTGTTCTTTGTATCTGTTGTTTCAATGGAAATAAGTAAGAGGCATTACTTTTGGAGCGACTATGTATTATTGACAGTTAAGTGGCATAAGATGAAAAGGTAACAAGACAATATACAACTGTGCCTAAACTGTGTAAATTGAGATGAATGTATATAGCGTAGTTACTCTGTTTTGTAGGTTTAATTGTAGAATTACTGACAACTACGTTAGCTGGTACATGCTGATTGGCAAATATCATTGGAGCTGCATTCTTGATTCACTGACTTATACATCTCAGGATCTGATCTACTACTTGCAAAATTAGAATAACACTTCTTTGTGTTTTAATTAATTTATTTATTAAAATATGGTATGTAGAGTGGTGCCACTATGCAGTTTGGATGCATTATGCATATGTGTGATTATACCTTTATCAATTTCCTTGGTCTATATTACCCTGAAAATAAACAAATTAACAAATAAAACATTCTGTACATGAACTGCAACAAAAATGTGATGAGTACTTTATGTAGAATACAGTTTATGCTCTGTTTCATTGTGCACAAAAAAAAACCAAAACAAACAAACAAAAAAACCACAGAAACAAATGTCATTTGTTTGTTAGCACTACCTGCCTGTGTTTTTTTATGTGTACATACAGACATATACATATATTGTGGAAATATATATACATATATATGCAGTATGCATGCATGCATGTATATGTATGAACATTGCAAAGTTTAATCACACTGTTACAACTATTTAACTATAAATATATGAATTATAACTTGAAAAATAGGTGTTGTTTAGAGAAATGGTATTTGTAAATTAACTTGGTATATGAATGGTAAGCAAATGCCTTGTTTGATGGAGAGGTGTCAGCATTACAGAACATGGCTGATAAACCAGTTGGCATGACCATGCAAAGACATGAAGATTAAATGGATTGGAGAACAAACACACTTGCAGATGCAGAGACAATTCCTTGGAGGCAAAGTTAAGACAGCATCTGGCTTATTTGAAGAGCCTTTAACTGTCACTGTCTAACTTGAAATTCAGTGTTTGGGGAAGAAATAGCAAATTTAATTTCACAGCTCTGTCAATCCTGAATCTTTCATAAACATATAGGGCACTTGAAAATTAAGGCAGTAGGGAAGACCTGGAGCATTTTGCTCCTGGACATTTTGCTACTATTTATAAATTTAGGCAGAGAAATTCACAGCAATATGTAAACTAGAATCAATTCATTTTATATATTTATAGATTGTATTGGTTGGATTAACCATTCCTTATGTTCTTTTAACTTGAAATGGCAATAGTGAAGGAAATTAATAAGTAGAGTCTGACAAATCAGTAATCAAGGTCATCACTTGCAAATTATAGTGACCATATCTCAATGCTGTCAGTACTTGTCACTAGATACTATGATGCACTTGAATATAAACTGATCTTGACAGCAAAAGAGAGTTCTAGCTAAAATCAACAAGGACAATGGTGACTGGAATAACAATCAGTTTCACACCATCAGTCTTTCATTTGTTAAAGCTGAAAATGTGCATCAAAACTCAGCATCCTTAGCTATTGCAGAAGACTAAATGTTCTCTGAACTTTCATTTTTTATTTCATTCACATTGAGTTTTGTTTGCTTTTTTTGTTTGTTTTATATTGCTTGGAGTGTTATCTTAGCCAGCTCCCTTTATGCTTTATATTTTTACATTTGAAGTGTATCAAACAGGAGTAATGATGCTCTTAGTTTCATTTAAATCAAAGATGCGACTACGATTTAATTCAAAGGGAGCAGCACATATACATATTTCACATGAATAATTTAAATGTCTTGTAGATATATGTTTTCTGTTTTCACATCGAAGACTTGAGTGTGCATTAATCCTGCCACTAATAACATTAGAGTGGGACTCTACATTTGTGACTCTGCTACTCCTTTTCACTACATTTTCACTTTTCCACTACAGATCGTCTGTATGTCATTAGGTAGCCAAAATTTTTGTTTTGGCTTTAATTGCCTTGTTACATTTTTTTCTGCAGTTTTATCACATAAAAATAATTCATGTGAGAATGTAACCTGTATATATGATCTGTTTATATAAGATTGTATATAGCATAGGAAATTTACAGAGATAAAATGTGTTCAGCATCTAGTTCTCCAAGTATTGCCAAGTACTGCCAAAGACTGAATCTAGTGAGCTGTGGCTCTAAGATAGAGTTTTAAGAAAACTCATGTCTTAGTTTCAGCTGAGACAAAAATTGTTCTATTCAGAGTGTCTGGTATGATGCTATGCTTTGGTTCTAGGAGATAAACAATGTTGATAATACAGATGTTTACAGTTACTGTTAAGCAGTACTGTACAGAGCCAAAGTCATTCCTAGTGAAAGGCCCAAGGAGCTGAAAGGGAACAGAATCAGGACAGCTGACTTAAATTGGTCACAGGGACATTCCATAAGATATTACATCATGTGGAAGGAGTTTTGAAGGGGGTGGAAGTTCAGCTCATCATCTTCCACTTCTCAAGGGACTAACTGGGCGTTAGTTGGGGTGTGGTGAGCAATTGCTTGTGCATTGTTATATACATTCATATATACATTCATCACCCAAATAGGATGGGTGGAAGGTCAGGTAAGAGTGGGCCAGGAGGAGTACACCGGCCCCACACACAGGTGGCCAGCTTCCAAAGTTATCAGAAAAACCTCAAATAAAGCCCAGAAGTAAAAGCGTCACATCAGTTAAAGTTTGCAGTTTAATGCCTGTACACATTGTCCAGGAAGCAGATCTAGATGTAGTAGAAGTACCCGTAAAAACACAGGAGCCTTATTACTAGAGATTCCTTGAAAACTACTTTGAAGCCTTCCCATTAGCCTTCATAATCTTTCCCATCCTGTCTCAGAGAGCAACTTCTACACCATCTCATAGATATGTATTTTTCATTGACTACAAAAGCTGCTATTCATACTGAACTGAATTATTTCATAATCTAGTTAGGACAGTTTTATTAACAAGTACATCCTTAGTAAAAAAAAAAATACATTTTACTTACAATACTGGAACTAACACAGGAGTGACACAAAATATATATTCAGTTAGATAATTAATCTAGCAAACTATTCATACAATTTATACTCATCAGCATTCATTACACATCCTTCTCATTATTCTCTGGTTCAGGTTGGCAGACACTGGGTGACATATTTTAATAAGTGTGAGCACATAGAGCTGAATATCATTCACACCTGGAAGCTCTTGCCATCTAAAAACCTTTGTTTTAACTCAGTATAAACACCTAAGTAAATTGTAGATAAATATTTTCAGTTTTTATTGCTTCTGAATTAGGGAATGATGTTTAATCTAATCTTTCAGTTGT
>JAOWBP010052804.1:0-12269 GCA_028571105.1 Tragopan temminckii
CGACAGATGGGTGTGGTGGTTTCATTGTCGGCGTCATCGGCACCACCACCACCATTCACCGATTTAGCCATTGTTTTGGTTGAGCTATTATTTCTTGATTATGAAAAGTTGATATTTTTGGTTGAGATTTTGTTTTTTTCTTTCGTAGTTGTTGTTGTTATTCAACACTAAAACACGAACTTTTCATAAAGATCAAATCTGAAGTGATGTTTGTTGTTGTTAGAGAAAGTCTGTATTCAACACTTTTTCAACAGAATAATATGGCTCGAATGTGCAAATGATGGTTGTTGAATGGATGAATGAATCCTCACCGACACAACACAAAAACTAATGATTATTTTGATGATTATTATGGCCAACACTAAAGAAGAAGAAGAAAAAAATCGAGGACAAGATGAAGATGCTGCAAGATGATGTCAACTGGCTGAAGAAGAAGCAATATGACCAGCACAAACCGTCCAAGTTATTCTTCTTTTTTTCGTAAACGTTGATATATGAGCTATCTAAGGTTGGTTGGTTGGTTGGTTTAGTTGAATGTTGTCAACTCCTGTCTTTTTTTTCTTTGCAAAACATACACACTGTCAAACAGATGAACGGCGACCAATGGCTGCAATCATGAACATGATCATTGCCTGGAGCATCATCGTCACCATCACCGCACCACCAACAACAACAACATCACATATTTTTGGTTGCAAATCAAGCACCACTCTGCACACAGTCAGTTTGTTTATGAATCAGTCAACCCAACCGACAAACAAAAATTGTTGCCACCGCTTCCAAAAATTGATGCGTTCACATGCAACGATCAACGACACCATTCAAACATCCACTACGATGATGTTTCACACACACAAAACCACCAAACCACAACAAATTTTATTTAATCGGTCATTCAAATTCAAATTTCACTTCATCCAAAACAGATCATCTACAAGCACAAATTATATACGCGTAAATGTGGAATTTTTTAAAAAATATTAAATTTGATGGCTTGAAAATTGAATTAACTGTTCAACAAAGTTGTCCAGAGGTCGAAATAGTTAAAAAAAGGTGACACAGACACACAACCACAAAAGGTAAATTTGTTTCGAGGATAAAAGTGATAATATTCGAACAAAATTGGACGACGATTTGTGATTTGATGTTGATGATTGCAGTGTGGCTCACTAATAATCACCCAGCCAACATTCTAAATCATTGAAGAAATAAAAGAAAAAAAGAAGAAGAAATAGTGATCCTGCTCTAATCATCGACCACTCGTGAGTGCGTGCGTTCGTGGTCCTGGAACGCCAAACAAGCCAAACAAACGAAAACGGACAAACGCGTGATGCGGCGCCTATGTTTGA
This sequence comes from Tragopan temminckii, assembly GCA_028571105.1. Classification (NCBI taxonomy): domain Eukaryota; kingdom Metazoa; phylum Chordata; class Aves; order Galliformes; family Phasianidae; genus Tragopan; species Tragopan temminckii. The sequence continues at coordinate 1,350 of JAOWBP010052804.1, forward strand.
TAAACAGACACAACAAACACAACAAACACCACAACAAGCAAACAAAGATGCCAAACTAAGAGTGAGAGCAGTAGCAGCACACAAATATATAAAAATAAATAAATATTTAAAAAAAATCGTTTGGATCAATTTTTTTTGCAGCAGCAAAACACAAAATCCACACAAAAATCCACTTTTTTATCTTATGGAACAAGCAGCACCACCACCACTTTTATGCTATTGCTGAATGAATGGCTGGATAGCTGAATAGCTCTTGTATATTTTTTTTGTTATATTCAGCAAATATAACAAAAAAATGAATGAATGATCCAAAAAAGAGAGAGAAGGAGAGGATGCACAAAACAGCAGCACAGACAAAATTCGGACACAAACTTTTTTGGAAGAAAAAAGAAAGAGACTGAGACTGTTTCATCAAGAAAGAGAACGAATCTTTTTAAGACGTGTTGTCGTCGTTTTTTCTTATGGTCTCAACACAACAACAAAACAACGAAGATGATGATGATGAGACGATGATGATGGTTTTCCAACAGGCTAAACAGCCAGCCAGTTGTTTTTTGTTGGCTTGTATATTTTGGCGTGTATACAACACAACACACAACAGGTATCTTCCTCTCTTTCATTCTCTTATTGCAATTTTCAGGCTCCAAGACTCTCTTCTCTGTCTCTCTCTTATATATCTTGTCTTGCTGGTTGTTTGAAGTTGATGATGATGAAACACTCTATGTAGAAAAAATGATGTTGTTGTTGATGATGATGCAGTCTCGTTCGTTAGCTGGTTCTTCTTCTTCTTCTTGTACAACAACCTGTCTCTTAGGTATAAGGTATCCAGATTTTTTTCATACGCTGACACTTGTTGCTATTGATGTTGAGGTTGTTGTTGTTGTTGGCGGTCAAATCATCTTTTAGAGTGGATGATGATGATGAGGATATACCCCAAAACGAATAAGAAAATGCCAGATCAACAATAACAACAAGCTATATAGCCGGTTTTAAGTTTCAAGACAAGACAACTATAAGAAGATGATGCACCAGGCTTCAAGCTCATCAACATCACCATCATCTATGTTGTAGTGTTGGTCATGAATGCGACTACCACCACACAATACCACTAGTTCTAGTTTTTCTTTAACATAGATTCTTTCAAATTTTCGTTCATTTGTTTGTTTCAATTTCCCTAGTAAGAATGAGCGAGAGAGACAGAGGGAAAGATAATCAACGCCAGTATATTTACCTGTTGAATGAGCTTCTACAACCCAGCAGCAGTTGGAGCATGAGCAGATTTTTTTCAGGTATATTATTTACCTGTCTAAACAGGCAATATTAACATTGCTATTGTAACGAGTGAGAGAGAACATGAATGCAACAAGTTCGTACATATTCGACATTTGCTATGCTATGTTATGCTGTGTGTGTGTCTGTTTCACCTGTCCCTTTGGCTTATGCCACATTATGCCATAGAACAGCATGTGTCTGTGGGAAGCCATGGCCATTCACCAGCATGTAGCATATTCTCGCAAGCTATAGCAAGCTTAAAACTATTCAGTTCAGTCATTTATATTTTTTTCCAATGTTGAATGTTCTATTGCCGCGCATGTGGCGGTTTCTTTCCTTTCTTTCTATTTCTAACGAACGAGCCATAGAGAGAGACCGGATTCCGAAGATGCTTCATTCAAACAAACGTAAGAGGTCACTTTGTTCGCTGCGCAAGTTCTCTCTCTCTCTCTTGTTCGGACCTTGTTATTTGGTGCAGTCGTTACAAATGCCCCAAAGCACCAAGCACAACAGCAACAGCAACCTAGCAATTTGCCAGAACTGATCAACTTAAAAAATAACAACTTACAAATAAAAAAAAACAAACTGATATATAAAACAAAAATAAAAAATAAAATTTGATTCTGCCCAAAGGTGTGTGTTTGTGTGAGTCAAAGTGAGTGAATCGCTTTAGGGAGAAATGATTTGTATGTGTGTGGCTGCTGTGGCTGCCAAACTAAATATCAAAATATCGACAAAAAAATCAAAATAAATAAATGAGAGAAATTTAAAAAAAAACAAAACATCAAGTTTTGTTTGTTGTATAACCTGTTGTTGTTCAGTGTTGATAACAACATTTTGGATTAATCAATTTTTTTAAATGGATAATAAGGACACGAGTTTCAACAACCTTTAACCTTAAATAGCTAATTGTTTTTTTTTGTTATATTCAAGCTCGTGTTCTAGAATCTCAAATGCTTTGAACAGAGCTTTGTGGCTTTGTTTTTGTCTTATATAAAAAACCTGATGTCCCAGAATGATCTTTTTTGATGTCTAAATATTATATTCTGAATATAGAAACTGGCTACACACAAATCGATTGAAAAGATCATCATCGATGGTCGATTTGATCATCATCATCATCGGACATCATTATTCGTGCTCGTCATCATGTTAGATTTTGTTGTTGTTGTTCTTGTTCATCAACATCCTCATTGAATTGAGAAGATATTTCAATGGCAAATAACTTCGATGATCGCATCATACACACACAATCGATCGATCTTTCAGCTCTTCCCTTTGATGATGTGATGGCGATGAAGACGAAAGACCAAAGACGACGACCAAGAAGATGATGCGCACACAGCCTTTGCCGATGGATGATGATGCTGTTGTTTGATGATGGTGATCATCATCATCATCATCAAACATCAAGACGAATCAGAAGAAAAAAAATACGGACAAACGAATAGTGGTGAATCCAGTTGGATGAGTGTGAATGGACATCGAGCGAGCGAGAGAGAGAGGGATGGCTGACCATGTTGTGTTTATGAATATAACCATTTCTCATGATGATGGTCAGAGATCAAATAGGCCAAATCACAATTACATGATGGCTATAGGATGCTGGATGTTTGGACTGATGAATGAATGGCTAACACAGCAACAAGTCTGAACATAGTCTCTCTCTCTCCCTGTTAGTGTGTGTGTAATATCGGCAAAGTATTGGCCGAACTGGCCGAACTCACTCCCAACTGGGCATCTATCTCTCATTCAATATTATATTTGATTTATCTTAATTGCTGATGACCCACTATAAACGATCATGTTGATGATGACGTTGTTGTCATTTATTCATTCATTCATACATTCAATCCATGATTCGGCTGTTTGGCCGACCCGGACAAACTGCTCTGGTCCAAGCAGCATGTTTATGGCTAGTTTCCAATGGATAGTTTCCATTGGATACTGCTTCCATACTACTTCATTTCTAATCCCAATGAATTTTTTTTTTGTTGTTGTTGCTTTTTTACTGCCACAATTGAATTGCAAATTAATCCACTTCTATCTTTTTTTAAAAAAAATATAAAAAACAAAACTATTATAAACTAATGGCGGCGATGTTTGGCTATTTTTTGTTTTTAATGTGTTCAATAAAAATCAGCATCATCAAACAGTAACAAGTGATCGTAAAGCTTATGAGATTTACCATTTATTTGATTAAATATTCAATCATTTGATCTCGTTAAACCAAAAACCCATTTAAACTGGAAAAAAACTGTTTTCGAAACAATGTTTTGCAGTGCTTATTGAAGGTAATCTTGCATTTAGAAAAAAATCATCTCACATATAAGATAGTTTTGCAAGAAAATAAAGTTTGATTATTCCGCTACAGTAAATCAAATCAAATAACTTGAATTTTGTATTTGTGTGTGTGTGAGTGTATGCGTAAAAATTAATTAATTAATAACAACCGAGGAGAAGAAAAATGCGAAAAAATAAGCTTGACCTAACACCTATAGATATTATCCTGCTCACAAACAGGGTAGATATCAAAAATCAGACAGAGATTTACCAAAAAAAATTATATTTAAAAAATGCATGCAGACCGTAACCAATCTTATATTTTGGATGAATTCTCTCTTTCTCTCTAGCAGCAGCAATTGTCCGACCTTCCATTCATCTATAAGCCAATCCAATCTTACCAATCCAACCAAAATACCAATCGGTAAACAGGCACAGAGTTTCTTCTTCTTCTCCATTTATATAATTTAATTTTATCAACCGGAATAAATTATCGAGAAATGGAGGGAGAGAGGGAGGGAGAGCGAGAGTACAACAGGTAACATCTAACAGGTAAGTATGAAAAAAAATTAAGCAAACGCAAACTGACCGATGCTGCTTGATGACGATTGATCAACTATGCAACTGCTGTTTGCTTGCTTGTTGATTATTAGTTAGTTATTTAGCCAGTTTTCGTTCGTATACCGAGATCCGATCGCCAAACAAGTCTGACCAATAGAAGATGAAAAAAACCGTTTATCAGTAACACATTTAGCTGTCGTCATCGGTGCTGCTTCTGCTGCCCCAAAATATAAAGGGGAAAGAGAGTGCGCAAGCAAAAAACTAGCCAGGGAGAGAGAGAGATTAAATAATATGATGATTTTTATTATATATTTAGCTATATATATGTGGCTAAATATCACATCATTTGTTGCGTACAGAAGAAAACATCATGTATCGACCTGACCGATCGGACTGACTGGTCAGCAGTTATAGCTTGCAGGATAGACCGGCCGGCCGGAAATATTGCCGGAATGTGCATCGTACACACAGCAACCTAACGGCCAACCAAACAAATATTCAACAACATCGCAGTTAGATAGATTTTTTTGCCTAGAAGCCATGCTTGTTTTCCTCTCGGCTCGGTTATTTTGCACCACACTCCATGCGAACATTTTGGAAATCTGTTAGTTTTTGGAGTCAGCAACAACGAAGAAAAAAAATGGATATAAATTTTTTCTTCTTCACAAAAAAAAAACTAAAACTAATCGCTATAAAACTCTCTCTGTTCGTATAGCTTCGTATGGCTTATTTATGTCTCATTATAAGAAAAAAACGTAAAGAAATAAAGCAAATTAATCTTGTTTTTTTTCTTTATTTCTTGTATCATTTCTTGTTACCAAAAAGATTGATCTTTCTCTCCAACGAACTCAAAATCTTTATGATATAAAAAAATTTTTTGGTAGTGGCACACTGCATTCCAATCTGATTTCTTCTTCTCATTAGAATAATCATTTTTTATTACACAACAGAACAAAATTTGTGCCAAAATCAATAAAATAATGATTTCTATTGCTCAATTGTAATAATTTTTATCCATTATAATTATAATAATCCAATTGTGATAAAATTTTAGCATTAAAAATCTTATCTAGTTTTCTGTGTTATTAGATTATGTTTTTTTTAGTTAGTTAGTTAGGCCAACCACTTGTTGATTTAATTGATTAAAAAGAGCAATTATAAACTAAAAATTTACCTCGGCGTGTTGTTGTTTTTATTTTTGGATACCAGAAAGCAAAATTAAAAGAATTGATTGAAATTAATGTTTTTTGTTGTTGGATGTTTATAATCACGACACAATCATCGTGACAATATTTTTTATCATGTTATTTTTTGGTGTATGATTTCTGTTTTGAAAGAGAAAAGAATGAATAAAACAAAAAAGAAAAAGTTATTAATTCAATTTGGTTTTAATGAAGGACGCGGATGCGGCAAACAACAAACAAGAATAATAAGAAAAGGGTTAATAATATGAACAACAACAACAGCAGACTTGTTACCTACTAACTTACTTCAACAAAATAATACCTGGCCTCAAGCATTCAAACAACCAAAAAAGCAGCATCTGTCCAACCAAGCAAAAATTTATGGTATTTTTATATTTTCTTCTCAATAGAAAACAACAACAACAACAACCCATCAAACACTATAAAACAGCAGTAGTTCCAGGCGGCAAAAAAAACAAGAAAAAAAATAAAATATTTCTGTCTGATGCTATAATAAATAAACGAACAAGCATCAGCATTGCGCGACCAACTTACCAATCAAGCATCAAGCAGCATCAGCCAAACACAATCATCATCAAACAAAAAATGATGAGATGCTTTCAGGTAGCAACTAATAATAACAAATCCATCCATCCAAATCATCAAAACATAGGAACAGGTCAGCGAAACAAACAATCAAACAAACTAATTGATCATCATCATCAATTCGAGGTAATATCAACTTGTCTTGAATGAAGCTGGCTGTGTCAAAGTATATTACTAACTCACTATAGCTAGTTGAGCTAGTTGAATGATCGAATACTTGTTGTCGTTGTTTTTTTGGTGACTAATTGGATAACAAACACACTACCGGTAATAACAAACAACAACCTGCAGCACCTGACAGGTAAATTTTTTTTTATATAAACACACACGCACACAACATTGTTTTCTTTATTTTTCTTTCTCTAGCTTGCTGCGCTTCCTTATATTACATTTTATATACATTATATCAAACACAGACAATTGTGTGCATATGTGACATTTTCTCCTATTTTCATTGTAATAGTGTCTTGTTGTTGTTTGCATTGGTCAGCCGCATCATTTTTTATGATCATCATCATCAATCATTTGGTGGTCGGATGTTGTGTGTTGTCTGTCTGTATACCCCAAACAACAATGCCAACAATGTTCTGTAACACATCTCAAAAACAACCACAATAACAGCATCCTTTGGAAACAGCAGGCGCAGCTGTGTCCACCACCACGCCAGGTACACACACACACAAACACACAACGCTCAATAACAACAAAGAACATGTTTTTTTGGATGAAAATTAAATTATATTGATAACATAATTCCTTTCTCTCACTACACTCCTTCATGTCCAAATGCTTGGTGGTGGTTAGATAATAAAATTATATTTACACAAATAATAATAATAATGATCATTTGTTTGGACAATCGATCTATCGATCTTTGGCCAGAAAAAAATCGATTTAAATTCAATTGAAATTCAATTTTAAACAATAACGGAACTACGCGGAACAACTTTGGGACAACTCACACACAGAAACAGAGAGAGACATATCCGGCAATTGTGCACGGAACATGTCCATGTCCGTGTGTATTATCATTTGATTGTGATTTTCATTTTATGATTATTTGCTGACCACAATCAATAAAATAATAAATATAATATTAAATAAAATAACAGGATCCATGAGCAAGTCAGCCATTGTTGTGTGGTCAGACAACAGCGAAAAAAAAATTTCATTTCAAATAATAATTTTTTTCACACAATCATAATGAGTGAATGAATGAACATTTTAGAACAAGCATATAGATTTCTGATGCCACAAACACATCTTTAAAATATGATTTTATGTTGTCATCGCTGTTATCATCATGTTGATGTGCTGTTCTCATCATTGTTCTCTAATGTTATCCAACATTTTTTTAATATTACCCCAAAAAAGAAGACATTTTTTTATATATTTTATTATGATTTATGACAATAATAAACAATAAGTGTTAATGATGATTTTTTTTTAAGAAAAAAAGACACATTGTGTCTGGCTGCGCACGGATACTGCACACACACACACACACTTGAATGACAACGGATACTTTCTGGCTGTCCACAACATAAAACACAGACTTGGCTTCAAGTATTGGAACACTTGTTTTTTCCCAAAACCATTATTATTATATGATGATCCTTAAAGGATTATTATTTCTTCAGAAGACTACAACCAGAAGACACATAGACACACACACACTAAAAAAAGAAAGAAATAATTTACCCGAAGGGTTTTTTACTGGAAAAAAGGGTTAAAGGTTGGAATGCAATGAAATGGAATGGAAAAAGCCATTTCTTTTCTTCTTCTTTTTTCTTTTTATCTTTTTAACTCTTTTTTACGAATGAAACAAATTGTCGTAGTCGTACAATAACAGAAGTGAATGATATCCTTAAACGATTCAGACAAACCCTGAAATGGCCTGAAATGCCTGGAAGCGTAACCAAGCATGGATGATGAAGACAGCACATAGCACACCGAACAACAGTGCAAATTGCCTACCGGTTTTCATAGCAAAACTGGCATCGTTGTGTTATGGACAAATGTAATAATCAAATCAAATCATAATAATCAACCAAAAAAAAAACTGATCAACAAGAACTGTTGAATTTGCCGGCCGGATTGATTTTATTTTTTGATGATGTTGAACTAGAGAGATGAGATCGGACAAATCATCATCATTATTACACACTCAACAATCATCATTATTATTGGCCACACATCGCCAATGATTCTATATCAAGATGCTGTCTAATTTACAGGTAATTTTGTTAAGGTAGTAGGTTAGACATGTTGTAGAAATTTGGGGGAAGTTATTATATGAAATTGTAATAATTATGATTCAATACAATAAAACTGACTTGATGATCAATGATGATCATTGAACATTGACCAAGCAACCGATCATCCACCGGTTCTAAATGATAGTGACCGTGGTGGCCAACAACAGTACATTTAATCAGGTTAAATCAGTTAGTTACTTCAGTCATTTTTTTGAAAGATAGTTACTGTTGAAACGGCAATAGAAACCATATAAGAGTAGGTTGGCAATTATTATTGTGCAAACTGGAAAAATATAAAAAAAATATTGATTGGCAGTAGATCGATTCCACCTTATTATCTATTATTTTTGTGGCAATAATTGCCTCCAAAAAACAACACAACATGATGATTTTCAATGGAACGTGGGGCAATTTAATCATCATTGGAGAGAGAAAGATAATAGCATCGCTTCAACATCATTGACGAAATGACGAATTAGTAACCAAAGAGCAAGCAACTTACCAAAATGAATTGATCATCTGGTTTTTGATGTTGTTGTTGAGTGATGTTGCTGACAAGTGTCTGTCGAACTTGTCTTGTCTACACAACAGATCATTGCACAGAATTAGGTGAGAAAAGCTTTGTGCATGGTTTGTGGTTTAATAATAAAATGGCCAGTGGCTATTGAAGGATGGATGGATGGATGGATGGATGTGATGTTAACCCTCTAAATCAACAATAAACAACAACATGTCGATTTAGCATCACCAAATATGTTCACTCACTAACTCACTCACTCTCTCAATCACCGACAAACAATTGTTTGCCTTTAAAAAGTAAACATTGTTTTTATGCATATGCACTCATTTATTTAAAGGCTTTTTGTTTTGTGTTTGGTTTTCGTATTTTTCTTGTTCTTGTTGGCTTGCTTAGTAAAGTGCGATTATGTTTTTGCAAAAAAAAATTTGACATTTGAATTGAGAGCACAAAAATAAATGTTTGCCAGTGAGTGTGTGTGTTGGCCAAGTGTCTACCAACCAACCAACAAGTCAATTGCTAAAGCAATTGACCGTCAACTAACCAACCAACTAAACCATCGATTCGATCCAGATCAGCCAAAATATTTTCTTCTTGGCAATCTATTTTGAGCTCACAAATTACAATACAATTTTATATTATGATCAATACCACAATTACATTATAGCTGGCCATTGAATACGATTATCCAAACGAACAATCCAATCCATTCAATCCATCCATTCAATTTATTGTTGTTTTTTGTGGTAGAAAACGGAGAATCCAGAAAAAATACCTCGAAAACTAAATTCCGATCAAACAATACATCAATTTGACATTCAACCAACAACATACAATCGTCACTGGTGCATAGCTGGCTATTTCCTGTTCTCTTATAATAAATGCCTAACACACCAAAATCCAAAATAAACACATTACACATCAAGCTGTTAGATAAGAAAATCAACATTGCAGACTACTATTTTTTAAGCATATTTTTTCGAGAGAAAAAATAGCACTTTTTTGGCTGATGATGATAATAATTAAATTATGATATCGATTCAACAACCAAAAACAGCAGCTAAAATAGTTAAGTGATTCGTCCATCCCTAAAGATAACGGAAAGAGTGCCAGAAAGAGAGGTAGAGAGAGAAATGTTGAAAAAATTTGTGAAGAGAGAAATGGATTTAAAAATAGAACTAGCAAAAAAATTGAACAATGTATTGATGGATGGATGGAACTATCGATTGATCGATTGATTGATGATGCTGTCCAAACCAAAAATGGTTCTATACATAGACCATTATAACCAATATAACTCTTTGAGTGTTATGTTATTATTGTTGCTAGCAATAATCGAACCGGCCTACCGAACACCGAATTGTAATGAACACACATTCATAACAAAACAAGAAGAGAAAGCCCGTTAAGGTCACACAACAACAAACTCAACAAAACAACAAAAATATAAAACACCGGCACACAGGCACATTGCAAACAAGCATAGGCAATGTATTACACATTTCTCCACTATATCTAGCCATTACACAATTAGGCTAATTAGACTGCCCGTATATTTTTATTATTTACTAGCCTTTGCCAACCAAAACTCCCTTTGCCCCCATTTAAGCCATCTTGCAACGTTACATATTCGTTCCTCGCTTTGTCACTTGAATACCGAATTTTTAAAAAATTAAAAAAAACAAAAACAAAATAGCCTGCAACGTGCCTGTGAAGTTACCACCGCGTTACTTCTATAATGCCACTACCACAACGCCACCCACAAACACCTGCTGCTGTTGCTCGTTGTTTTCAATGCTCCTACCACTTTAAACCCTCTAACTCTCACTGTACAAATCTGCCCAACCAATCAGGGGGATTTTAAATCGAACGTCAACAAAACAAAGTCATTTGGTCACAAAACCAAAAAATAAGACACAAAAAAAAAATTAGAATCAAAACAAAACAGCCTGTTGGCATGCGGCGTGCAACGTGAGTTATAGGGTAACAAAAAACGAAACTTAATTTTATATAAATAGATAAGAAGATCATAGAGCAAGCTATATGAATGAATGAAATCTAGTGACTGAAATTATATTTTGGCAACAGAAAAAAATTTGGAAGAAGACAACAACACTGTGACTAATACAACAGCTTATTTGAGCAATTATTGTAAGTGACTACACACTCAGAAAAATGAAAGCTTTCGCCACAGCACTGTGAAAGTAAGAAAATGCGGCGCTCCACACAGCAGACACAC
>JAOWBP010052806.1:0-12265 GCA_028571105.1 Tragopan temminckii
GCCGTGGGCCTGGGCACCCTGCTCTGGGTGGTGCTGCTGGAGCAGGGGCTGGGACACAGGGACACAGAGGGCCCTGCACAGCTCAGCCATCACGGGGTTCTGGGTGTTTGTTTCTTCATTAGCAATCTGCGTCACAAGGTACAGCATTTCCCATATGCAGCTTGTGATCTTTGTATTCTTTCTTGTGGGCAAATTAAACTTTGCTGTATTTGGATGCCCTCTTGTGTCTGAGTTAAGACCTGTGGATAACTCTTGTAGTCCAGCAGCGGCATGAATCTTTCAGTTTTCACCACGTGGCTGTTAAGAGTGAAAATAGTGGAGAGTATGTACAGCCCATAAGGACTGGGGGAAAGGAGGAGATTTTTAGGGATCATTTTAGCACGTGAACAAGGGTAGTAGTTTTCAGTCTATTTTTACTCTTCTCAGAATTAAAGATGGCTCTTCTTAGTGATGTGTTTATGCTGTCTCAGTCCTCTACCAAAGGGAAGAGGGATATACAGTAGCACTGGATCTTTTCAGAGAGTGAGAGGAGTTTCTTCCAGCTTTTGGCTTGACTACCATGGCAACAGTGGTACCAGAAGGTCTCTCTCCCTGTCTCACACTTGGATTCTAGTGAAGGGTATTGGATCCCCAAGCATTTTTTTAAGAGTTCTGAGATTGCCACAATAATTTTAATTTACAAAATTTTCTTTTGAGGCAGAATCTCTATTTCTGATTGAAAGGAATAGAAGTAATATCTTAATGTGCTTTTAGTGACTGCCAAATTATTTTTCTTTTCCAAATGTGTATCCAATTCTAGGATGTGCTGATGGAATTGTTGGAGCAGTGTGCTGATGGACTCTGGAAGGCGGAACGCTATGAACTGATTGCTGATATATATAAACTTATAATTCCCATTTATGAAAAAAGGAGAGATTTTGAGGTACTAAATTCATTAGAATTAAACTTGAATGAGAAAAACCTGATTTTTTTACTCTAACTGCATGAAACAGTACATGTCATAGAACAAAAGAGAATTCTAACTAGTGTAAGTGGAATGTGAATGTGTTGAAATGTTTGTGTTTTTATTTTAAATAATTCTAATTTTTTCGAACAAATATAAATTATTGGAATTGAAGCTTGCATATTGCCAAGTTGTAAAGGTGCTAAACATATTACTACTGTTCGATAGAATAGTTGCTATTAACTACGGGAATGTCATTCATACCTGTTGCAAGGTAGGAGTTCTATGTTCTATGTTATCGTGTTACCCCATTATTATTTTCTTTGATTTTTAGCGGCTTGCTCATTTGTATGACACTCTTCATCGTGCATACAGTAAAGTAACAGAAGTTATGCATACAGGCAAGAGACTGCTAGGAACTTACTTCAGAGTAGCATTCTTTGGACAGGTGAGTATCACTTATCATTCCTGCAGTATGCAATAAGAAAAGCCTTTATTTGTTTCACAAGATACACAGTTTCATCATTTTTGCTGATACCACAACATAAAAAGCACAAGAAATATGTTCTAAAATAAATAGTTAAACACTGTCAATAACTTACTTTGAAATATTTATCAATTCCAATACAGTTTTTTCTTATTTTCCTCAGTAAATTTTTTGCTTTTTTTCCTTTCTTCTTTTATTTACTACCTTAAGGCAGCGGTAAGTTTTCTGTAATGTTGGTTCTCAGCAATGCATTGACTTAATGTCTGTAGTGCTACAGTGTGGTTGGCAAGGCTGCTTCTTAGATTGGTATGCATTCAGAGCCTCTGCAATTAAGAAAAATAATAGCATTAAGTTCCATTTGGAGAACAAATCATTCTTGTCTATACGTCGGTATGCATGCTTCAAACAAAAGTTCTGGCTGTGTACTGAACAGCTTCACATCCTCTAGTATGTGTTTACACTGCATATGTATCAGTATGGTAGCACGCAGTATCAAATAATACACTTTCTACATGCATAGCCCAGTCGTTAGTTGTTCAGCTGAGCATGGAGAATTGTAACATACTCTGAGCGGTATAACTTTACATGTATTCTGTTGTCTTTTATAACTTTATAGCAATACCAGTTTACAGACAGTGAAACAGATGTTGAGGTAATTATAGTAACTGCTTATAAAGCAAGCAATGCAGTAACAACTACTGCATTTCACTGTAGTTTGATGTGGGTATTTTTGTCAATCTAGCCTGTGTTTACATATGATATGTTGCGCTTTTCTCTTTTGTCTGTTACATTTTATGACAAAAATATATTTATTTTCTGATTTCAAACATGAATTCAGACATGGCTTTTTGTTTTAAATCAGTCACCTGTTTCACTTTCCACGTACTTCATGTAACATTTGGTTATGGTTTCAAAAAAAAAAAAGCTCTATGTAATGAAAATAAAGAAGTATATGCCAGAATGGTACAACACGGAATTAAGATGTTTTCATAAATCAAATTCCAAACTGTTGTCAAAATCCTTGTTTGTGAATCAGATAGTTGTACAAGGCAACAAAACCTCTGTTTTGGCAAGTGAAACAGTGCTGAAAGTTCACTTTTAAAGTAAAAGTGAAGAAAATACTTCTATATCAAGGGCTTGGCACACCATAAAATTGCAACAAACCTTACAATTTTAACTTTGTGTGTTTCCATTATCTTTCATTCATTCTGTAGTAGATGATTATTTTTCTCTTTTTTTGTTGTTTTTTGGTTTTTTTTTTTGTTTTTTTAAAGTTTTTAGGAAACCTTTTTTTTTTACTTAGATTTTATTTGTTTATTTATATTTGCTTGAAACCTGATGTTTGATGTTGGTTTCCTTTGAACCACAAACATGTTCATCTTTAATCATTGTTCCGTGTTGCTTTTTATTTTTTTCCAATATTTTGTTTACTTAACTGTTTCTTTGCAGGGATTCTTTGAGGATGAAGATGGAAAGGAATATATTTATAAAGAGCCTAAACTCACACCTCTTTCAGAAATTTCTCAAAGACTCCAGAAACTCTACTCTGACAAATTTGGATCTGAAAATGTCAAAATGATTCAGGATTCTGGCAAAGTATGTGTTTTATTCTCTCTAAAGGATTCCAGTATATCAGTTCTTTCACTTCTTCCCATTAATCCACTTGAAATAATGTGGGATCACTGTCATTTACTCATTTGGTACACAACACGCATGTATAAAAACTGCTGTTTGAAGGTCATGGGAGAATCATCTCCTTCCAATTCCTTCCTCATCCATTCTGTAATTCTGTTATGCTGTAGGAGACCCTGCTTCAGAAGGGGGCTGGGGAGTAGATGATCTCCAGAGATCCTCTCCAACCTCAACCATTTTGTGATTAAGGACAGGGATATTATTACCACGTTTGTATCATTATTGTTGGTTGCTAGCGTGGTATTAAACTGTGGGTCTCCCAAGATGCTCATCTGTTATCATCTTTACCTGGAACGTGCTCTTAGTAAAAAAATCAAGGATCTAATTAAGTTTGGTGCTGTAGAAGTGTTTCCTTCAACCACCACCACCTTGCCAAAGTCTAGTTAAATATTTTTCTGAGATAAAATTTGCCATTTATCTCTTTAGAATAGGATAGTTCTGTTGGAGGATACCTTCAAAGATCATCAGGTCCAACTACTTTGGCCTCTGTGGTCTCCTCCTGCTGCTTTTAAGTTAAAATTTGTCATAAGAATAGCTGGAACCTTTAAATGAAAAAGAATTATGGTAACCCGTAGGCTGAGAAGGCACAAAGATGCCTTTCTGCATTCCTTTCATTCCCTTCCTCAGCCAGTTCAAGGCTTCAGACTCTACATTGATTTTCTTGTAGTCTAACTTCTTGTCTCTTCTGCTCATTGATCATATAAGCAAGGTCACAAAGTGCTGTGCTTCTCAACCATTTACATTCAGCAATGGTGGGCTTTTCAATACTTCTACTCAAACTGGAACTTTAAAGGAAGGGAGAACTTATGCAAGGGTTTAATTTCATGTGTTGAAAGACAAGATTTATATTGTACTCTGTTTTTCACAGCTCTTCCAGTGTACTCTAAATAAAGGCTTTAAATGTACCAAATTCTTTACGAATAATTATAATCTGTCTGTTTGTCAGCATTTGTAGGGAACATTTCTATCAATTATGCTGGAATGAATAAATAAATTACCAGTTAAGTTCCAGTCTAGTAATCAGAGAATACTGCAGATTTTTGTATCAAGCAGCATGTCCCATTAAAAACTGGTAACAGATGGGTGACTTAAGTTCTATTCACATTTGCTCCAGCACTTAAATGCTGACTTCACATGTATATCTGCATCACTTTTTCACAGTTTATAAAAATAAAATGGCTCACAATCAGGCAGAGGTAACAAATATTTGACAGGGGACTGAAATGGCAAGAGACAACATTTAGAAGGGTGCATAAGTTTAGGGTCACCTCTTTGTCTAACGATGGGGGGAGTTTACAAGAAAAAATATTATTGGTCCATTTAGGGACCCTGTTGGGCAATGACTTTAGGAAGCCTCATCTCTATACATGGAGATTAGTTGCCTCTTTTACAAAATTAAAAAATTTGCCACTCCAAACTGAACATGAAGCCTACGACATGCCTCTCAACTTACTCTTTGGAACCAGTATAGAGTGTCACAGCTAGGACAGCCAGGTTGGTAGAAGTGCCCTCTGAAGGTAATATCTGGACTGTCTAAAAGATACGTTTTTATTTTCAGCTATTCACTTTTTATGTATTGCTAGTTTTGGTCTCCAGTGTCTTCTTGTATCAGCCATCATGGAGGACAGTATTTGTTTCTACTTTTTTTTTTCTTCTCTGACTTCTCCTGAAATGCAGTATTTACTGCTAAGCATGAATAAAACTATTTTTATTGCAGTCTTGCATATGGCAAATAATCATAGCGTTAAAAAAAAAAAAAGACATGTAATGACCATATCAAGCTTCATAACAATTAGAAACTAAAGTCAGAGAAGCCCATGAGAGCATTAACGTTTTATATGTTTGCAGCAAACCAAATACAGTGTCTGAAATTTGTGTAACTGCAATTAAATCCACTTTATTCACAATTTAACTTTTTGGTTGTTGTTTTTGGTTTTTTTTATTGTTTTTAAGGTAAATCCAAAGGATTTAGATTCAAAATATGCATATATTCAGGTTACACATGTAGTTCCTTACTTTGAAGAAAAAGAGTTGCAAGAAAGAAAAACAGATTTTGAAAGGACTCATAACATTCGTCGCTTTATGTTCGAGATGCCTTTTACTCAAGCTGGTAAAAGACAAGGAGGAGTAGAAGAACAGTGTAAACGACGGACTATCTTGACAGGTACCCATTGGATGGAAATTTCCTTTAAAAGAAAACTGCTCTTTGAAAATCATATTTACTTCTTGATGCTCGGCTTTTCTGTATGTTTTGTATTTTGTCTGAAGAAATCCTTTAGAAGATTTCACACATGGCTTTTCGAGTTTACAAGAACTGCGGAGTATATCAGAACGTTTTAAACAATGCTTTGTAAAACAATTTTTTAAATGAGTGTGCACTTCAAGCTAATACCTAAAATTGTTGTACGTAAGCATGCAAAGTAAAATCTGTCAGTTAAAATATTTTCCATATTTTAACCCAAAATAGGCTTTCCATTGGTTTCTTCAAGTGATAACTATCAAATAGCTTTTTCTTTAAACTTCAAGAACCACAAGCCTGTTTCAACTTTTCTTTGAAAAAGGCTATTTTCTGTTTTGTATCTGTTGAAGGTGTGAGCTTGTGTGTATCACTACCTTAATGTTAGTGGTAAATTGAGCTTACAGGAGTTAGTAGTATCAGTCATAGAGTCACAGAGTCCTTAGAGTTGAAAGGGACCTTTAAAGACCGTCTAGTCCAACTCCACTGCAATGAACAGGGACATCCATAGATAGATCAGGTTGCCCAGTGCCTGACCCAGCCTTGCCTTAAATGGCTCCTGGGACATCAACCACATCATTGGGCAACCTGTTCCAGTGCCTCACCACCCTCACTGTAAAAGATTTTTCCTTCCATCTAAAATAATATATCAGATTTTTTTTCATATATATGTATATATATCAGTTCATAGTATCAGCTTTACGTAGCTAATACTTAAGAGGAAATCAATAATATAGTCTTGCCGATTTTTAGTTCTTCTCCTCTTTGAGCTATGTGGATGATAAGCAATTCTTTTTACAATTCTCCTGTGAATTAAGTTCTAATGTTTTATTTCTTGGTTAAGGTTATAGAAAGAACAATGAGGCTTCCGTGCTTTAACACATGTAAAGCTATTTAAATGCATATTTAAATTTTCAGTATGTTGTTTCCCCGCGCAAGCAGTATTTTAAATTATATAATGTATTCTTAAAGTGGATGACGAGTTTTCACTTACAGTTCTCTCAAAGTTCACCTTATTCAAAGACCTTTTAAAAACTTGATTGAACTCATTTTTGTCTGTAGCTATACATTGTTTCCCATATGTGAAGAAGCGCATTCCGGTGATGTACCAGCACCATACCGATTTAAACCCCATTGAAGTAGCCATTGATGAAATGAGTAAGAAAGTTGCAGAACTCAGGCAGCTTTGTGCTTCAGCTGAAGTAGATATGATCAAATTGCAGTTGAAGCTACAAGGGAGTGTCAGTGTTCAGGTAAGACCATTCACTTTGCCATTCAGTTTTTTTGCTTGTTTCTGTCACTGAAAAAGTATCAAAGTAGCATTTTACCATTAATTTTCATTGTGAGTATTCAAGAATGTCCTAAGTCAGTAATATGCTTACTGTTGTTGGCAGTTTTTCCCAGAACAGGAAGAGCAATATAAATATTTCATATAAACATTAATCATTTGACATTTGGTTATATGGAAGGGTTAAGATTATGTTTCTGGAATCTTTGGTGGTCTGAAACTAGAATAAAATAGTGACTTCCCATCTGAGCCGAAATTCACACCATTTATCTACCTGTAGATCTGCTCACATTAGGTTCAGCATGCTTGTTGCTGGTTTTGTATTTTGGTAAGATACTTAAGGGGATGAAGGGGGAGCTTAAATACAGGAGAAGGATAATAGAAGAAAATCTCAGTGTGTAATGTTTTGAGTTTGTGTTTGTTTGTTTGTTTGTTTGTTTGTTTTAATATCATCATTACCTAAGGCAAGCAAGAACTGAATGTAGTAAAAAGAAATGATCAGATCCACTAAAATAGGATACATTGTGCGTGAATTTGAGCAAGTAGAAATCAACATGGTGCTGGTCTTACTAGTTATTTCTTATGAAGAAAGTCCAGGATTTCTTGTTTTATTTTGTTTTTTTTTTTTTGTTTGATTGGTTTAGTTATAGATACTTTTTAAAAAATAATTGTGTTCTCCTGAGAAAGACAGGACAATTGTGGTATCTGCTACTGCAAAGACAGTAAGTCAGAGAGCTAACCATATTTTGTAATGCTTGTTCTTAGGTTAATGCTGGTCCATTAGCGTACGCACGAGCTTTCTTAGATGACACGAACACCAAAAGATATCCAGACAATAAAGTGAAGCTACTGAAGGAAGTGTTTAGGTATGTTTGCATGTTTGTTTGTTTTTTAATAAAGTAAATAAAAATGCAAGACTGACAAAAGATTTTGAAAAACACTTTTAAATAGCATTTTTAATTACTTGTCTGGTTTTTGTATTCTTATTTGAGATCTTTATTATTAATTTATCTAAATCAGGCAATTTGTTGAAGCTTGTGGGCATGCTCTTGGTGTAAACGAGCGACTTATAAAGGAAGATCAGTTGGAATATCAAGAAGAAATGAAAGCCAACTACAGAGAAATGGCAAAAGAGCTTTCTGAAATAATGCATGAGCAAGTAGGTGCTGAGATGAATTTATGCATTCCACTATTCAAAATGTAGCTGAAATGTGTAGGAAAAGCATGTATTTTGCTTTCCTTCAGGGAACTGTGCTCGTTTTCCTTTTATGTCTCTCAGAATGCAAGCATAGCATGGAATTTTGGAACTGCATCAGTTTTTTTGTTTGTGAGTTTTCTGCACGTGATTTCTTGACCTTCAGAATTAAGTCCTACTCATTACGAAAATAAATCTCATTGGCACCAGCCTGATTTTCATGGAGAGTAAGACTACAGTAAAGATAACAAACAAATTTTATAATGTGAAAACTTATGCCATGGATAATTAATGTGTCTACAGAGACCGTCATTCAGTGTCCCAGAAACCTAATTTCAGTCTGTGGCAATCTTTGCATTCAGCAGTTTGTCAGTGGGATGAAGTTCTGTTCACATGCTTCTCTGTTTTCTATCATTTCCTCATCTTTTCTTCTGAAATACTATGCTCTGAGTAGCTCTGTGCTATAGATTCTGGTGAAGCACAAGAATACAGCATGCACATAGGATTTGTTTTCATTCTCTTATGCTTTTGTTACACCATGGCAGAGAAAAAGCTTACCACATAAATAGGTTTATTGTAGCCACTGATAATGGAAAATATGGTGAGATGAGGTTTGTAGGGAGAGGTACCATTTGTCAGAACATGCTTTTTTAATTTTTTTAGGAAAAAAAAAAAAGGTTACCTCACATATGCAATCTTGAATGATCCTGCAAACAGGAAAAGAGCTAATGAAAAACAGGATAGTTTGACTGTACTTTAATGTAATGTATTGAAAAGTAGAAGGCAGTGGTGTTTTTTAGGAGGGAGATTAACTGATTGGACAGCTGATCAAAATAAATGAGGTGTATGGGAGAATTAGACAACTGTACAGAAGATCCCTTCAGAAAAGAGAGGAAAATGCTTGGGACAGATAGTGATAATGAAAGAAAAAATAATCTTACCCTGGTGCAGGAAAAAAGTAAAAGGATATAATGATGGTTTGAACACAGGAAGAAATAATTAGAACTCAGTGCAAGATGCTGATGTTTAAAAAATGCTCATGCGTGAGTTTCCAAAGATTGAGGATAGGAGAAAAGATGTCATGCTTGTAACGTTCGGAGTAAATCAAATTGGATGAAAGTAAACAAAGAGAAGGGGCAAACAAATGACACTATAAAGCAGTGAACAGAATATGAATGTACAGCATTGATGTACACTATTAGCCTGCTATTTGGGTTTTATGCAAACGTAATAATTAAAACATTCTATGTAAAAAATAAAGAAAAATTAGATTCATCTCACCTCAAAGGCTTAGGATCACAGAGGCCTTCACCCAAATCTTTAAGAATATTACCCTTATATGCCCGCCTGTTGCTGTATTTGGAGAAAAGAAATAAAAGCTTCTCACGGTGTTTGTTCTGTCACTGAAAAAAAGCAACAATTATTACCTGTCTTACAATAGTGTGGTTTATGAAGAGTTGCAAAAACTTTGTATGGAAAATTTTATAAAAGAACCTTAACTTATTTATCTTTTTTTTTTCCCTTTGCTTGCAAATATCAGATGGGATGGTAATTAGTTTTCTTTACTTTTGCTCTTAGTTGGTCTAATCTTTATGTAATTTCTCTAAGCTAAGGATGAATCTTCATATTCATCATAAAAAGTGTACCTTGCTCAGAACAAGTTTGCTCTCTCTCTCTTTATTCGTCCTCTAGGTGAGTGGGTGTTGTTAGATGACCCTGCTTGAGCCAAGAAAGTTGGTCAGGGGGGTTTCCAGCTCAACCAGTCTGTGATTCTGTGACGTTAGAAATGAAGTCCTTTCGGTGAACTATTGAAAGCAGTATTTTAATAGCTGTTTTGTAATTGCTTATGTCATTTTGGAACATTTTGATGAATATATGTTTTCCATTTTAAGATTACTCCGGTTGAAGAAAAGGCCAGTGTTATGCCCAATTCGCTACACATTTTCAACGCCATAAGTGGAACTCCAACAAGCACAACAGTTCATGGGATGCCCAGTTCTTCTTCAGTTGCATGATTGTTTTGTAAAGTACAGTGGGCTTTTTTGTTGGATTTAGTTTTTTCTTAGGTATGTGGATTTGCTTCATTGTGTGCAGACTCAGGATGATTTTGAAGCTAAATGTGGGGCACGTGCAAGCTGCATAATACATAAAAAAGTCTGAGCACACTTAGATATCAAGGCAGACAGTGATAAGCAAATAGCAATTACTGGTGATAGTCCTTTAGAGTAAGAAAAGGAGGCGCACATATATTTTTTAATCTTTCTGGTAACACTTAAAAGCATTCACAGTGTCATCACAGAAATGCGTGTTGAGAAATTATAAAGTTGAAGTTAATTTCTGTTTTTCATTAGAAAGTATTATTAAGATGAATTGCACATTACAAAACGTGTTGTGGGATGTAATTTTGCAGATATGTAACATTCAGGTGTTCTTTTTTTGTGTATGGCACATAGAGATTGATTCCAAGTACAGGAATTATTTTGGGACTAGACAGAGACACTAGTTTTTTGGGTTTAATGAAACTGACAGTAGTAGTTTTTGTACCATTTGGCAAATTGTTGTGCTTTATTTTATACCTTGTTGCATTTTGGAAGTATGTGAGCTTGGATCTTGAACAACTGAATACAACCAAAGGTCTGTATTAATGAACATGGAGTTATACTAAACTATCAATAGTAGTAAACTGTTATGTACATATTGTTTGTTAATACAGTCCATCCAGTCTGTACATAAATGTATTACGTTTCTAAGCATTTTTAATATTCATACCAGCTCTTATCCCGCTTTCAGGTTATTGTGAAAATTTGCTCATTCCAAGCATATGCAGACTTTACTGTTCATTTATTCATGTATATAAATAAGTGCAATATAAAGATGTATACAGTCTTTGCTATGTTAGGTTTATATGCAGTTATTAAAAGAAAAAATACTTTTTTGCCAAAGCAATGGAGTATGTAATTGGTGATCATGGTTACTGTGGTAAATGGTGGTATAATTTAAAGCTTTTTCCATATTCTTATTCTTTTAAGACATTAATTTAGTAATTTTATATTTGGGGGAAATAAAGGTTTTTAATTTTATTTAACTGGAAGCACTGTCCTGCTGTAATTAAACATTCTGTACTACATCTATATTAAAAGGAAAAAAGTAGTTACTTTTCTCACTGTGTGCTCTGGTTTTTATTTTAGATTTACCCATAAAACTGGTGAAAGATGAAAGCTTGATCAAAATTAAAAAACTTGCTGCAGCTTAAGTCAGAGGTTAGATGAAGATGCTTCTGGGGTGTATTTCCTGTTTCTTGATGCTAGAGGAATTGTAGGTCATTAGTTAAAACAACAGTTTGGGATCCGTCTTGTTTGATCCAAGTAACGTGTTATGACAACAGTTTTCACCATTGCAGTTAATATTAGGAAGTCTTTCAAACTGTTCATCAAATGACAGTAGCAATCATTTTGCCTTCTCATATTAAGTCGTCCTGGTTTAATCAGCTTTACACCAGTAATTTTCAAATGAATGAAAGTGAGAGATCAGATGTTTTTTCAAGTGCGTGAGGAAAAGCAGATGTCTCTGGAAGATTTATCTATCTCTCTACAAGAAAATGCTTCAAACAGCTGAATGGGTACGTTTGAGTGGGCATTTAATGTTTGAAAAAATTGAATTTGAGGCCTGGAAGAAGTCTGGTCAGAAATTGGCTTCATGCTTTTGCACTAGTCAACATTCTTAGAACAATAACTGCGGAGGAAGCTGAAACTTCTGATAGAGCTATTAAGTAATGAGTCTTTTTTTTTTTTTTTCCAATTGCACGAGTTGTAAATGAAACAGATAAGTTCTCAAGGGCATACAGATAGCTGCAAGAAAGACCTTTAGTTAAGCAAAACTGTTCACTTCATTGCTCATTCCACAACTCTGGGAAGTCTCTGTGTGCTATGTAGTGAGAGATAAGTTCAGAGATATATTTGATTTAGTAAAGCTTTAGTAGCCACTTTAACCATAATAATCAATATCAAGGAATGTAATGGAGCAAACACCTTTTATAACTTTAATAAGTGGAAGAATAGTCAGCATAACTATTTAGCCTGTGAAAAAAAAAAAAAGAATCATAGAATCATAGAATCACAAGGTTGGAAAGGACCTACAAGATCATCTAGTCCAACCATCCTCCCACCACCATTGCTACTATAAGCCACTAAACCATATCTCGTAGCTCCTCATCCAGACGCCTCTTGAACACTGCCAGGGATGGCAACTCCACCACCCCCCTGGGCAGGCCATTCCAGTGCCTGACCATTCTTTGAGGAAAAAAAAAGTTCTTCCTTATGTCTAATCTAAATCTCCTCTGGCACAACTTGCAGCCATTTCCTCAGGTCCTGTTTGTTGCCTGGGAGAAGAGGCCAAACCCCTCCTCATCACAGCCTCCCTTCAGG